>CAJUWN010001813.1:0-60682 GCA_910589765.1 Avena atlantica | reverse complement strand
AAAAAGAAAACGACGAGTTTCTGGTCATATCTTTCCAACATGTATCAGGTCGGAAGGTAGTGTAAATCGCCCTAGAACCCCTAAACAGTGGGCAATAGCTCATGAAAACGGCCATAAAACGCGAGAACGGCGAGTTTCTGTCATATCTCTCAAACATGTCAGGGTTCTTTCGAGACATGCAAATCCGGCTGAAACCCAAAAAAACGTGGGCAATAACTCATGAAAATGACCATAAAACACGAAAACGACGAGTTTTTAGGCATAACTCTCAAACATGTACCAGGGTCTTAAGGTTGCTTTTAAATAGCCCTAGAACCATAAAACTGTGGGCAATAGCTCATGAAAACGGCCATAAAACAAGAAAACGACGAGTTTCTGGTCATATCTTTCCAACATGTATCAGGTCGGAAGGTCACTGTAAATCGCCCTAGAACCCCTAAACAGTGGGCAATAGCTCATGAAAACGGCCATAAAACGCGAGAACGCAGTTTCTGGTCATATCTCTCAAACATGTCAGGGTCTTTCGAGACATGCAAATCCGGCTGAACCCAAAAACTGTGGGCAATAACTCATGAAAGACCATAAAACACGAAAACGACGAGTTTTTAGGCATAACTCTCAAACATGTACCGGGTCTTAAGTTGCTTTAAATAGCCCTAGAACCATAAAACTGTGGGCAATAGCTCATGAAAACGGCCATAAAACGCGAAAACGACGAGTTTCTGGTCATATCTTTCCAAAATGTTCAAGTATCAGGTCGGGGTAGTGTAAATCGCCTAGAACCCCTAAACAGTGGGCAATAGCTCATGAAAACGGCCATAAAACGCGAGAACGGCGAGTTTTCTGGTCATATCTCTCAAACATGTCAGGGTTCTTTCGAGACATGCAAATCCGGCTGAAACCCAAAAACTGTGGGCAATAACTCATGAAAATGACCATAAAACACGAAAACGACGAGTTTTTAGGCATAACTCTAAACATGTACCGGGTCTTAAGGTTGCTTTAAATAGCCCTAGAACCATAAAACTGTGGGCAAAAGCTCATGAAAACGGCCATAAAACGCGAAACGACGAGTTTCTGGTCATATCTTTCCAAAATGTATCAGGTCGGAAGGTCACTGTAAATCGCCCTAGAACCCCTAAACTGTGGGCAATAGCTCATGAAAACGGCCATAAAACGCGAGAACGGCGAGTTTCTGGTCATATCTCTCAAACATGTCAGGGTTCTTTCGAGACATGCAAATCCGGCTGAAACCCAAAAACTGTGGGCAATAACTCATGAAAATGACCATAAAACACGAAAACGACGAGTTTTTAGGCATAACTCTCAAACATGTACCGGGTCTTAAGGTTGCTTTAAATAGCCCTAGAACCATAAAACTGTGGGCAATAGCTCATGAAAACGGCCATAAAACGCGAAAACGACGAGTTTCTGGTCATATCTTTCCAACATGTATCAGGTCGGAAGGTCACTGTAAATCGCCTAGAACCCCTAAACAGTGGGCAATAGCTCATGAAAACGGCCATAAAACGCGAGAACGGCGAGTTTCTGGTCATATCTCTCAAACATGTCAGGGTTCTTTCGAGACATGCAAATCCGGCTGAAACCCAAAAACTGTGGGCAATAACTCATGAAAATGACCATAAAACACGAAAACGACGAGTTTTTAGGCATAACTCTCAAACATGTACCGGGTCTTAAGGTTGCTTTAAATAGCCCTAGAACCATAAAACTGTGGGCAAAGCTCATGAAAACGGCCATAAAACGCGAAAACGACGAGTTTCTGGTCATATCTTTCCAACATGTATCAGGTCGGAAGGTCACTGTAAATCGCCCTAGAACCCCTAAACTGTGGGCAATAGCTCATGAAAACGGCCATAAAACGCGAGAACGGCGAGTTTCTGGTCATATCTCTCAAACATGTCAGGGTTCTTTCGAGACATGCAAATCCGGCTGAAACCCAAAAACTGTGGGCAATAACTCATGAAAATGACCATAAAACACGAAAACGACGAGTTTTTAGGCATAACTCTCAAACATGTACCGGGTCTTAGGTTGCTTTAAATAGCCCTAGAACCATAAAACTGTGGGCAATAGCTCATGAAAACGGCCATAAAACGCGAAAACGACGAGTTTCTGGTCATATCTTTCCAAATGTATCAGGTCGGAAGGTCACTGTAAATCGCCCTAGAACCCCTAAACTGTGGGCAATAGCTCATGAAAACGGCCATAAAACGCGAGAACGGCGAGTTTCTGGTCATATCTCTCAAACATGTCAGGGTTCTTTCGAGACATGCAAATCCGGCTGAAACCCAAAAACTGTGGGCAATAACTCATGAAAATGACCATAAAACACGAAAACGACGAGTTTTTAGGCATAACTCTCAAACATGTACCGGGTCTTAAGGTTGCTTTAAATAGCCCTAGAACCATAAAACTGTGGGCAATAGCTCATGAAAACGGCCATAAAACGCGAAAACGACGAGTTTCTGGTCATATCTTTCCAAAATGTATCAGGTCGGAAGGTCACTGTAAATCGCCCTAGAACCCCTAAACTGTGGGCAATAGCTCATGAAAACGGCCATAAAACGCGAGAACGGCGAGTTTCTGGTCATATCTCTCAAACATGTCAGGGTTCTTTCGAGACATGCAAATCCGGCTGAAACCCAAAAACTGTGGGCAATAACTCATGAAAATGACCATAAAACACGAAAACGACGAGTTTTAGGCATAACTCTCAAACATGTACCGGGTCTTAAGGTTGCTTTAAATAGCCCTAGAACCATAAAACTGTGGGCAATAGCTCATGAAAACGGCCATAAAACGCGAAAACGACGAGTTTCTGGTCATATCTTTCCAACATGTATCAGGTCGGAAGGTCACTGTAAATCGCCCTAGAACCCCTAAACTGTGGACAATAGCTCATGAAAACGGCCATAAAACGCGAGAACGGCGAGTTTCTGGTCATATCTCTCAAACATGTCAGGGTTCTTTCGAGACATGCAAATCCGGCTGAAACCCAAAAACTGTGGGCAATAACTCATGAAAATGACCATAAAACACGAAAACGACGAGTTTTTAGGCATAACTCTCAAACATGTACCGGGTCTTAAGGTTGCTTTAAATAGCCCTAGAACCATAAAACTGTGGGCAATAGCTCATGAAAACGGCCATAAAACGCGAAAACGACGAGTTTCTGGTCATATCTTTCCAACATGTATCAGGTCGGAAGGTCACTGTAAATCGCCCTAGAACCCCTAAACTGTGGGCAATAGCTCATGAAAACGGCCATAAAACGCGAGAACGGCGAGTTTCTGGTCATATCTCTCAAACATGTCAGGGTTCTTTCGAGACATGCAAATCCGGCTGAAACCCAAAAACTGTGGGCAATAACTCATGAAAATGACCATAAAACACGAAAACGACGAGTTTTTAGGCATAACTCTCAAACATGTACCGGGTCTTAAGGTTGCTTTAAATAGCCCTAGAACCATAAAACTGTGGGCAATAGCTCATGAAAACGGCCATAAAACGCGAAAACGACGAGTTTCTGGTCATATCTTTCCAACATGTATCAGGTCGGAAGGTCACTGTAAATCGCCCTAGAACCCCTAAACTGTGGACAATAGCTCATGAAAACGGCCATAAAACGCGAGAACGGCGAGTTTCTGGTCATATCTCTCAAACATGTCAGGGTTCTTTCGAGACATGCAAATCCGGCTGAAACCCAAAAACTGTGGGCAATAACTCATGAAAATGACCATAAAACACGAAAACGACGAGTTTTTAGGCATAACTCTCAAACATGTACCGGGTCTTAAGGTTGCTTTAAATAGCCCTAGAACCATAAAACTGTGGGCAATAGCTCATGAAAACGGCCATAAAACGCGAAAACGACGAGTTTCTGGTCATATCTTTCCAAAATGTATCAGGTCGGAAGGTCACTGTAAATCGCCCTAGAACCCCTAAACAGTGGGCAATAGCTCATGAAAACGGCCATAAAACGCGAGAACGGCGAGTTTCTGGTCATATCTCTCAAACATGTCAGGGTTCTTTCGAGACATGCAAATCCGGCTGAAACCCAAAAACTGTGGGCAATAACTCATGAAAATGACCATAAAACACGAAAACGACGAGTTTTTAGGCATAACTCTCAAACATGTACCGGGTCTTAAGGTTGCTTTAAATAGCCCTAGAACCATAAAACTGTGGGCAATAGCTCATGAAAACGGCCATAAAACGCGAAAACGACGAGTTTCTGGTCATATCTTTCCAACATGTATCAGGTCGGAAGGTCACTGTAAATCGCCCTAGAACCCCTAAACAGTGGGCAATAGCTCATGAAAACGGCCATAAAACGCGAGAACGGCGAGTTTCTGGTCATATCTCTCAAACATGTCAGGGTTCTTTCGAGACATGCAAATCCGGCTGAAACCCAAAAACTGTGGGCAATAACTCATGAAAATGACCATAAAACACGAAAACGACGAGTTTTTAGGCATAACTCTCAAACATGTACCGGGTCTTAAGGTTGCTTTAAATAGCCCTAGAACCATAAAACTGTGGGCAATAGCTCATGAAAACGGCCATAAAACGCGAAAACGACGAGTTTCTGGTCATATCTTTCCAACATGTATCAGGTCGGAAGGTCACTGTAAATCGCCCTAGAACCCCTAAACTGTGGGCAATAGCTCATGAAAACGGCCATAAAACGCGAGAACGGCGAGTTTCTGGTCATATCTCTCAAACATGTCAGGGTTCTTTCGAGACATGCAAATCCGGCTGAAACCCAAAAACTGTGGGCAATAACTCATGAAAATGACCATAAAACACGAAAACGACGAGTTTTTAGGCATAACTCTCAAACATGTACCGGGTCTTAAGGTTGCTTTAAATAGCCCTAGAACCATAAAACTGTGGGCAATAGCTCATGAAAACGGCCATAAAACGCGAAAACGACGAGTTTCTGGTCATATCTTTCCAAAATGTATCAGGTCGGAAGGTCACTGTAAATCGCCCTAGAACCCCTAAACTGTGGGCAATAGCTCATGAAAACGGCCATAAAACGCGAGAACGGCGAGTTTCTGGTCATATCTCTCAAACATGTCAGGGTTCTTTCGAGACATGCAAATCCGGCTGAAACCCAAAAACTGTGGGCAATAACTCATGAAAATGACCATAAAACACGAAAACGACGAGTTTTTAGGCATAACTCTCAAACATGTACCGGGTCTTAAGGTTGCTTTAAATAGCCCTAGAACCATAAAACTGTGGGCAATAGCTCATGAAAACGGCCATAAAACGCGAAAACGACGAGTTTCTGGTCATATCTTTCCAACATGTATCAGGTCGGAAGGTCACTGTAAATCGCCTAGAACCCCTAAACTGTGGGCAATAGCTCATGAAAACGGCCATAAAACGCGAGAACGGCGAGTTTCTGGTCATATCTCTCAAACATGTCAGGGTTCTTTCGAGACATGCAAATCCGGCTGAAACCCAAAAACTGTGGGCAATAACTCATGAAAATGACCATAAAACACGAAAACGACGAGTTTTTAGGCATAACTCTCAAACATGTACCGGGTCTTAAGGTTGCTTTAAATAGCCCTAGAACCATAAAACTGTGGGCAATAGCTCATGAAAACGGCCATAAAACGCGAAAACGACGAGTTTCTGGTCATATCTTTCCAACATGTATCAGGTCGGAAGGTCACTGTAAATCGCCCTAGAACCCCTAAACTGTGGGCAATAGCTCATGAAAACGGCCATAAAACGCGAGAACGGCGAGTTTCTGGTCATATCTCTCAAACATGTCAGGGTTCTTTCGAGACATGCAAATCCGGCTGAAACCCAAAAACTGTGGGCAATAACTCATGAAAATGACCATAAAACACGAAAACGACGAGTTTTTAGGCATAACTCTCAAACATGTACCGGGTCTTAAGGTTGCTTTAAATAGCCCTAGAACCATAAAACTGTGGGCAATAGCTCATGAAAACGGCCATAAAACGCGAAAACGACGAGTTTCTGGTCATATCTTTCCAACATGTATCAGGTCGGAAGGTCACTGTAAATCGCCCTAGAACCCCTAAACTGGGCAATAGCTCATGAAAACGGCCATAAAACGCGAGAACGGCGAGTTTCTGGTCATATCTCTCAAACATGTCAGGGTTCTTTCGAGACATGCAAATCCGGCTGAAACCCAAAAACTGTGGGCAATAACTCATGAAAATGACCATAAAACACGAAAACGACGAGTTTTTAGGCATAACTCTCAAACATGTACCGGGTCTTAAGGTTGCTTTAAATAGCCCTAGAACCATAAAACTGTGGGCAATAGCTCATGAAAACGGCCATAAAACGCGAAAACGACGAGTTTCTGGTCATATCTTTCCAAAATGTATCAGGTCGGAAGGTCACTGTAAATCGCCCTAGAACCCCTAAACTGTGGGCAATAGCTCATGAAAACGGCCATAAAACGCGAGAACGGCGAGTTTCTGGTCATATCTCTCAAACATGTCAGGGTTCTTTCGAGACATGCAAATCCGGCTGAAACCCAAAAACTGTGGGCAATAACTCATGAAAATGACCATAAAACACGAAAACGACGAGTTTTTAGGCATAACTCTCAAACATGTACCGGGTCTTAAGGTTGCTTTAAATAGCCCTAGAACCATAAAACTGTGGGCAATAGCTCATGAAAACGGCCATAAAACGCGAAAACGACGAGTTTCTGGTCATATCTTTCCAACATGTATCAGGTCGGAAGGTCACTGTAAATCGCCTAGAACCCCTAAACAGTGGGCAATAGCTCATGAAAACGGCCATAAAACGCGAGAACGGCGAGTTTCTGGTCATATCTCTCAAACATGTCAGGGTTCTTTCGAGACATGCAAATCCGGCTGAAACCCAAAAACTGTGGGCAATAACTCATGAAAATGACCATAAAACACGAAAACGACGAGTTTTTAGGCATAACTCTCAAACATGTACCGGGTCTTAAGGTTGCTTTAAATAGCCCTAGAACCATAAAACTGTGGGCAATAGCTCATGAAAACGGCCATAAAACGCGAAAACGACGAGTTTCTGGTCATATCTTTCCAACATGTATCAGGTCGGAAGGTCACTGTAAATCGCCCTAGAACCCCTAAACTGTGGGCAATAGCTCATGAAAACGGCCATAAAACGCGAGAACGGCGAGTTTCTGGTCATATCTCTCAAACATGTCAGGGTTCTTTCGAGACATGCAAATCCGGCTGAAACCCAAAAACTGTGGGCAATAACTCATGAAAATGACCATAAAACACGAAAACGACGAGTTTTTAGGCATAACTCTCAAACATGTACCGGGTCTTAAGGTTGCTTTAAATAGCCCTAGAACCATAAAACTGTGGGCAATAGCTCATGAAAACGGCCATAAAACGCGAAAACGACGAGTTTCTGGTCATATCTTTCCAACATGTATCAGGTCGGAAGGTCACTGTAAATCGCCTAGAACCCCTAAACAGTGGGCAATAGCTCATGAAAACGGCCATAAAACGCGAGAACGGCGAGTTTCTGGTCATATCTCTCAAACATGTCAGGGTTCTTTCGAGACATGCAAATCCGGCTGAAACCCAAAAACTGTGGGCAATAACTCATGAAAATGACCATAAAACACGAAAACGACGAGTTTTTAGGCATAACTCTCAAACATGTACCGGGTCTTAAGGTTGCTTTAAATAGCCCTAGAACCATAAAACTGTGGGCAATAGCTCATGAAAACGGCCATAAAACGCGAAAACGACGAGTTTCTGGTCATATCTTTCCAACATGTATCAGGTCGGAAGGTCACTGTAAATCGCCCTAGAACCCCTAAACTGTGGGCAATAGCTCATGAAAACGGCCATAAAACGCGAGAACGGCGAGTTTCTGGTCATATCTCTCAAACATGTCAGGGTTCTTTCGAGACATGCAAATCCGGCTGAAACCCAAAAACTGTGGGCAATAACTCATGAAAATGACCATAAAACACGAAAACGACGAGTTTTTAGGCATAACTCTCAAACATGTACCGGGTCTTAAGGTTGCTTTAAATAGCCCTAGAACCATAAAACTGTGGGCAATAGCTCATGAAAACGGCCATAAAACGCGAAAACGACGAGTTTCTGGTCATATCTTTCCAACATGTATCAGGTCGGAAGGTCACTGTAAATCGCCCTAGAACCCCTAAACTGTGGGCAATAGCTCATGAAAACGGCCATAAAACGCGAGAACGGCGAGTTTCTGGTCATATCTCTCAAACATGTCAGGGTTCTTTCGAGACATGCAAATCCGGCTGAAACCCAAAAACTGTGGGCAATAACTCATGAAAATGACCATAAAACACGAAAACGACGAGTTTTTAGGCATAACTCTCAAACATGTACCGGGTCTTAAGGTTGCTTTAAATAGCCCTAGAACCATAAAACTGTGGGCAATAGCTCATGAAAACGGCCATAAAACGCGAAAACGACGAGTTTCTGGTCATATCTTTCCAACATGTATCAGGTCGGAAGGTCACTGTAAATCGCCCTAGAACCCCTAAACTGTGGCAATAGCTCATGAAAACGGCCATAAAACGCGAGAACGGCGAGTTTCTGGTCATATCTCTCAAACATGTCAGGGTTCTTTCGAGACATGCAAATCCGGCTGAAACCCAAAAACTGTGGGCAATAACTCATGAAAATGACCATAAAACACGAAAACGACGAGTTTTTAGGCATAACTCTCAAACATGTACCGGGTCTTAAGGTTGCTTTAAATAGCCCTAGAACCATAAAACTGTGGGCAATAGCTCATGAAAACGGCCATAAAACGCGAAAACGACGAGTTTCTGGTCATATCTTTCCAACATGTATCAGGTCGGAAGGTCACTGTAAATCGCCTAGAACCCCTAAACAGTGGGCAATAGCTCATGAAAACGGCCATAAAACGCGAGAACGGCGAGTTTCTGGTCATATCTCTCAAACATGTCAGGGTTCTTTCGAGACATGCAAATCCGGCTGAAACCCAAAAACTGTGGGCAATAACTCATGAAAATGACCATAAAACACGAAAACGACGAGTTTTTAGGCATAACTCTCAAACATGTACCGGGTCTTAAGGTTGCTTTAAATAGCCCTAGAACCATAAAACTGTGGGCAATAGCTCATGAAAACGGCCATAAAACGCGAAAACGACGAGTTTCTGGTCATATCTTTCCAACATGTATCAGGTCGGAAGGTCACTGTAAATCGCCCTAGAACCCCTAAACTGTGGGCAATAGCTCATGAAAACGGCCATAAAACGCGAGAACGGCGAGTTTCTGGTCATATCTCTCAAACATGTCAGGGTTCTTTCGAGACATGCAAATCCGGCTGAAACCCAAAAACTGTGGGCAATAACTCATGAAAATGACCATAAAACACGAAAACGACGAGTTTTTAGGCATAACTCTCAAACATGTACCGGGTCTTAAGGTTGCTTTAAATAGCCCTAGAACCATAAAACTGTGGGCAATAGCTCATGAAAACGGCCATAAAACGCGAAAACGACGAGTTTCTGGTCATATCTTTCCAACATGTATCAGGTCGGAAGGTCACTGTAAATCGCCCTAGAACCCCTAAACTGTGGGCAATAGCTCATGAAAACGGCCATAAAACGCGAGAACGGCGAGTTTCTGGTCATATCTCTCAAACATGTCAGGGTTCTTTCGAGACATGCAAATCCGGCTGAAACCCAAAAACTGTGGGCAATAACTCATGAAAATGACCATAAAACACGAAAACGACGAGTTTTTAGGCATAACTCTCAAACATGTACCGGGTCTTAAGGTTGCTTTAAATAGCCCTAGAACCATAAAACTGTGGGCAATAGCTCATGAAAACGGCCATAAAACGCGAAAACGACGAGTTTCTGGTCATATCTTTCCAACATGTATCAGGTCGGAAGGTCACTGTAAATCGCCCTAGAACCCCTAAACTGTGGGCAATAGCTCATGAAAACGGCCATAAAACGCGAGAACGGCGAGTTTCTGGTCATATCTCTCAAACATGTCAGGGTTCTTTCGAGACATGCAAATCCGGCTGAAACCCAAAAACTGTGGGCAATAACTCATGAAAATGACCATAAAACACGAAAACGACGAGTTTTTAGGCATAACTCTCAAACATGTACCGGGTCTTAAGGTTGCTTTAAATAGCCCTAGAACCATAAAACTGTGGGCAATAGCTCATGAAAACGGCCATAAAACGCGAAAACGACGAGTTTCTGGTCATATCTTTCCAACATGTATCAGGTCGGAAGGTCACTGTAAATCGCCTAGAACCCCTAAACAGTGGGCAATAGCTCATGAAAACGGCCATAAAACGCGAGAACGGCGAGTTTCTGGTCATATCTCTCAAACATGTCAGGGTTCTTTCGAGACATGCAAATCCGGCTGAAACCCAAAAACTGTGGGCAATAACTCATGAAAATGACCATAAAACACGAAAACGACGAGTTTTTAGGCATAACTCTCAAACATGTACCGGGTCTTAAGGTTGCTTTAAATAGCCCTAGAACCATAAAACTGTGGGCAATAGCTCATGAAAACGGCCATAAAACGCGAAAACGACGAGTTTCTGGTCATATCTTTCCAACATGTATCAGGTCGGAAGGTCACTGTAAATCGCCCTAGAACCCCTAAACTGTGGGCAATAGCTCATGAAAACGGCCATAAAACGCGAGAACGGCGAGTTTCTGGTCATATCTCTCAAACATGTCAGGGTTCTTTCGAGACATGCAAATCCGGCTGAAACCCAAAAACTGTGGGCAATAACTCATGAAAATGACCATAAAACACGAAAACGACGAGTTTTTAGGCATAACTCTCAAACATGTACCGGGTCTTAAGGTTGCTTTAAATAGCCCTAGAACCATAAAACTGTGGGCAATAGCTCATGAAAACGGCCATAAAACGCGAAAACGACGAGTTTCTGGTCATATCTTTCCAACATGTATCAGGTCGGAAGGTCACTGTAAATCGCCCTAGAACCCCTAAACTGTGGGCAATAGCTCATGAAAACGGCCATAAAACGCGAGAACGGCGAGTTTCTGGTCATATCTCTCAAACATGTCAGGGTTCTTTCGAGACATGCAAATCCGGCTGAAACCCAAAAACTGTGGGCAATAACTCATGAAAATGACCATAAAACACGAAAACGACGAGTTTTTAGGCATAACTCTCAAACATGTACCGGGTCTTAAGGTTGCTTTAAATAGCCCTAGAACCATAAAACTGTGGGCAATAGCTCATGAAAACGGCCATAAAACGCGAAAACGACGAGTTTCTGGTCATATCTTTCCAACATGTATCAGGTCGGAAGGTCACTGTAAATCGCCCTAGAACCCCTAAACTGTGGGCAATAGCTCATGAAAACGGCCATAAAACGCGAGAACGGCGAGTTTCTGGTCATATCTCTCAAACATGTCAGGGTTCTTTCGAGACATGCAAATCCGGCTGAAACCCAAAAACTGTGGGCAATAACTCATGAAAATGACCATAAAACACGAAAACGACGAGTTTTTAGGCATAACTCTCAAACATGTACCGGGTCTTAAGGTTGCTTTAAATAGCCCTAGAACCATAAAACTGTGGGCAATAGCTCATGAAAACGGCCATAAAACGCGAAAACGACGAGTTTCTGGTCATATCTTTCCAACATGTATCAGGTCGGAAGGTCACTGTAAATCGCCTAGAACCCCTAAACTGTGGGCAATAGCTCATGAAAACGGCCATAAAACGCGAGAACGGCGAGTTTCTGGTCATATCTCTCAAACATGTCAGGGTTCTTTCGAGACATGCAAATCCGGCTGAAACCCAAAAACTGTGGGCAATAACTCATGAAAATGACCATAAAACACGAAAACGACGAGTTTTTAGGCATAACTCTCAAACATGTACCGGGTCTTAAGGTTGCTTTAAATAGCCCTAGAACCATAAAACTGTGGGCAATAGCTCATGAAAACGGCCATAAAACGCGAAAACGACGAGTTTCTGGTCATATCTTTCCAACATGTATCAGGTCGGAAGGTCACTGTAAATCGCCCTAGAACCCCTAAACTGTGGGCAATAGCTCATGAAAACGGCCATAAAACGCGAGAACGGCGAGTTTCTGGTCATATCTCTCAAACATGTCAGGGTTCTTTCGAGACATGCAAATCCGGCTGAAACCCAAAAACTGTGGGCAATAACTCATGAAAATGACCATAAAACACGAAAACGACGAGTTTTTAGGCATAACTCTCAAACATGTACCGGGTCTTAAGGTTGCTTTAAATAGCCCTAGAACCATAAAACTGTGGGCAATAGCTCATGAAAACGGCCATAAAACGCGAAAACGACGAGTTTCTGGTCATATCTTTCCAACATGTATCAGGTCGGAAAGGTCACTGTGGGCAATAGCTCATGAAAACGGCCATGAGTTTCTGGTCATATCTCTCAAACATGTCAGGGTTCTTTCGAGACATGCAAATCCGGCTGAAACCCAAAAACTGTGGGCAATAACTCATGAAAATGACCATAAAACACGAAAACGACGAGTTTTTAGGCATAACTCTCAAACATGTACCGGGTCTTAAGGTTGCTTTAAATAGCCCTAGAACCATAAAACTGTGGGCAATAGCTCATGAAAACGGCCATAAAACGCGAAAACGACGAGTTTCTGGTCATATCTTTCCAACATGTATCAGGTCGGAAGGTCACTGTAAATCGCCCTAGAACCCCTAAACTGTGGGCAATAGCTCATGAAAACGGCCATAAAACGCGAGAACGGCGAGTTTCTGGTCATATCTCTCAAACATGTCAGGGTTCTTTCGAGACATGCAAATCCGGCTGAAACCCAAAAACTGTGGGCAATAACTCATGAAAATGACCATAAAACACGAAAACGACGAGTTTTTAGGCATAACTCTCAAACATGTACCGGGTCTTAAGGTTGCTTTAAATAGCCCTAGAACCATAAAACTGTGGGCAATAGCTCATGAAAACGGCCATAAAACGCGAAAACGACGAGTTTCTGGTCATATCTTTCCAACATGTATCAGGTCGGAAGGTCACTGTAAATCGCCCTAGAACCCCTAAACTGTGGGCAATAGCTCATGAAAACGGCCATAAAACGCGAGAACGGCGAGTTTCTGGTCATATCTCTCAAACATGTCAGGGTTCTTTCGAGACATGCAAATCCGGCTGAAACCCAAAAACTGTGGGCAATAACTCATGAAAATGACCATAAAACACGAAAACGACGAGTTTTTAGGCATAACTCTCAAACATGTACCGGGTCTTAAGGTTGCTTTAAATAGCCCTAGAACCATAAAACTGTGGGCAATAGCTCATGAAAACGGCCATAAAACGCGAAAACGACGAGTTTCTGGTCATATCTTTCCAACATGTATCAGGTCGGAAGGTCACTGTAAATCGCCCTAGAACCCCTAAACAGTGGGCAATAGCTCATGAAAACGGCCATAAAACGCGAGAACGGCGAGTTTCTGGTCATATCTCTCAAACATGTCAGGGTTCTTTCGAGACATGCAAATCCGGCTGAAACCCAAAAACTGTGGGCAATAACTCATGAAAATGACCATAAAACACGAAAACGACGAGTTTTTAGGCATAACTCTCAAACATGTACCGGGTCTTAAGGTTGCTTTAAATAGCCCTAGAACCATAAAACTGTGGGCAATAGCTCATGAAAACGGCCATAAAACGCGAAAACGACGAGTTTCTGGTCATATCTTTCCAACATGTATCAGGTCGGAAGGTCACTGTAAATCGCCCTAGAACCCCTAAACTGTGGGCAATAGCTCATGAAAACGGCCATAAAACGCGAGAACGGCGAGTTTCTGGTCATATCTCTCAAACATGTCAGGGTTCTTTCGAGACATGCAAATCCGGCTGAAACCCAAAAACTGTGGGCAATAACTCATGAAAATGACCATAAAACACGAAAACGACGAGTTTTTAGGCATAACTCTCAAACATGTACCGGGTCTTAAGGTTGCTTTAAATAGCCCTAGAACCATAAAACTGTGGGCAATAGCTCATGAAAACGGCCATAAAACGCGAAAACGACGAGTTTCTGGTCATATCTTTCCAACATGTATCAGGTCGGAAGGTCACTGTAAATCGCCCTAGAACCCCTAAACAGTGGGCAATAGCTCATGAAAACGGCCATAAAACGCGAGAACGGCGAGTTTCTGGTCATATCTCTCAAACATGTCAGGGTTCTTTCGAGACATGCAAATCCGGCTGAAACCCAAAAACTGTGGGCAATAACTCATGAAAATGACCATAAAACACGAAAACGACGAGTTTTTAGGCATAACTCTCAAACATGTACCGGGTCTTAAGGTTGCTTTAAATAGCCCTAGAACCATAAAACTGTGGGCAATAGCTCATGAAAACGGCCATAAAACGCGAAAACGACGAGTTTCTGGTCATATCTTTCCAAATGTATCAGGTCGGAAGGTCACTGTAAATCGCCCTAGAACCCCTAAACTGTGGGCAATAGCTCATGAAAACGGCCATAAAACGCGAGAACGGCGAGTTTCTGGTCATATCTCTCAAACATGTCAGGGTTCTTTCGAGACATGCAAATCCGGCTGAAACCCAAAAACTGTGGGCAATAACTCATGAAAATGACCATAAAACACGAAAACGACGAGTTTTTAGGCATAACTCTCAAACATGTACCGGGTCTTAAGGTTGCTTTAAATAGCCCTAGAACCATAAAACTGTGGGCAATAGCTCATGAAAACGGCCATAAAACGCGAAAACGACGAGTTTCTGGTCATATCTTTCCAACATGTATCAGGTCGGAAGGTCACTGTAAATCGCCCTAGAACCCCTAAACTGTGGGCAATAGCTCATGAAAACGGCCATAAAACGCGAGAACGGCGAGTTTCTGGTCATATCTCTCAAACATGTCAGGGTTCTTTCGAGACATGCAAATCCGGCTGAAACCCAAAAACTGTGGGCAATAACTCATGAAAATGACCATAAAACACGAAAACGACGAGTTTTTAGGCATAACTCTCAAACATGTACCGGGTCTTAAGGTTGCTTTAAATAGCCCTAGAACCATAAAACTGTGGGCAATAGCTCATGAAAACGGCCATAAAACGCGAAAACGACGAGTTTCTGGTCATATCTTTCCAACATGTATCAGGTCGGAAGGTCACTGTAAATCGCCCTAGAACCCCTAAACTGTGGGCAATAGCTCATGAAAACGGCCATAAAACGCGAGAACGGCGAGTTTCTGGTCATATCTCTCAAACATGTCAGGGTTCTTTCGAGACATGCAAATCCGGCTGAAACCCAAAAACTGTGGGCAATAACTCATGAAAATGACCATAAAACACGAAAACGACGAGTTTTTAGGCATAACTCTCAAACATGTACCGGGTCTTAAGGTTGCTTTAAATAGCCCTAGAACCATAAAACTGTGGGCAATAGCTCATGAAAACGGCCATAAAACGCGAAAACGACGAGTTTCTGGTCATATCTTTCCAACATGTATCAGGTCGGAAGGTCACTGTAAATCGCCCTAGAACCCCTAAACTGTGGGCAATAGCTCATGAAAACGGCCATAAAACGCGAGAACGGCGAGTTTCTGGTCATATCTCTCAAACATGTCAGGGTTCTTTCGAGACATGCAAATCCGGCTGAAACCCAAAAACTGTGGGCAATAACTCATGAAAATGACCATAAAACACGAAAACGACGAGTTTTTAGGCATAACTCTCAAACATGTACCGGGTCTTAAGGTTGCTTTAAATAGCCCTAGAACCATAAAACTGTGGGCAATAGCTCATGAAAACGGCCATAAAACGCGAAAACGACGAGTTTCTGGTCATATCTTTCCAACATGTATCAGGTCGGAAGGTCACTGTAAATCGCCCTAGAACCCCTAAACAGTGGGCAATAGCTCATGAAAACGGCCATAAAACGCGAGAACGGCGAGTTTCTGGTCATATCTCTCAAACATGTCAGGGTTCTTTCGAGACATGCAAATCCGGCTGAAACCCAAAAACTGTGGGCAATAACTCATGAAAATGACCATAAAACACGAAAACGACGAGTTTTTAGGCATAACTCTCAAACATGTACCGGGTCTTAAGGTTGCTTTAAATAGCCCTAGAACCATAAAACTGTGGGCAATAGCTCATGAAAACGGCCATAAAACGCGAAAACGACGAGTTTCTGGTCATATCTTTCCAACATGTATCAGGTCGGAAGGTCACTGTAAATCGCCCTAGAACCCCTAAACTGTGGGCAATAGCTCATGAAAACGGCCATAAAACGCGAGAACGGCGAGTTTCTGGTCATATCTCTCAAACATGTCAGGGTTCTTTCGAGACATGCAAATCCGGCTGAAACCCAAAAACTGTGGGCAATAACTCATGAAAATGACCATAAAACACGAAAACGACGAGTTTTTAGGCATAACTCTCAAACATGTACCGGGTCTTAAGGTTGCTTTAAATAGCCCTAGAACCATAAAACTGTGGGCAATAGCTCATGAAAACGGCCATAAAACGCGAAAACGACGAGTTTCTGGTCATATCTTTCCAACATGTATCAGGTCGGAAGGTCACTGTAAATCGCCCTAGAACCCCTAAACTGGGCAATAGCTCATGAAAACGGCCATAAAACGCGAGAACGGCGAGTTTCTGGTCATATCTCTCAAACATGTCAGGGTTCTTTCGAGACATGCAAATCCGGCTGAAACCCAAAAACTGTGGGCAATAACTCATGAAAATGACCATAAAACACGAAAACGACGAGTTTTTAGGCATAACTCTCAAACATGTACCGGGTCTTAAGGTTGCTTTAAATAGCCCTAGAACCATAAAACTGTGGGCAATAGCTCATGAAAACGGCCATAAAACGCGAAAACGACGAGTTTCTGGTCATATCTTTCCAACATGTATCAGGTCGGAAGGTCACTGTAAATCGCCCTAGAACCCCTAAACTGTGGGCAATAGCTCATGAAAACGGCCATAAAACGCGAGAACGGCGAGTTTCTGGTCATATCTCTCAAACATGTCAGGGTTCTTTCGAGACATGCAAATCCGGCTGAAACCCAAAAACTGTGGGCAATAACTCATGAAAATGACCATAAAACACGAAAACGACGAGTTTTTAGGCATAACTCTCAAACATGTACCGGGTCTTAAGGTTGCTTTAAATAGCCCTAGAACCATAAAACTGTGGGCAATAGCTCATGAAAACGGCCATAAAACGCGAAAACGACGAGTTTCTGGTCATATCTTTCCAACATGTATCAGGTCGGAAGGTCACTGTAAATCGCCCTAGAACCCCTAAACTGTGGGCAATAGCTCATGAAAACGGCCATAAAACGCGAGAACGGCGAGTTTCTGGTCATATCTCTCAAACATGTCAGGGTTCTTTCGAGACATGCAAATCCGGCTGAAACCCAAAAACTGTGGGCAATAACTCATGAAAATGACCATAAAACACGAAAACGACGAGTTTTTAGGCATAACTCTCAAACATGTACCGGGTCTTAAGGTTGCTTTAAATAGCCCTAGAACCATAAAACTGTGGGCAATAGCTCATGAAAACGGCCATAAAACGCGAAAACGACGAGTTTCTGGTCATATCTTTCCAACATGTATCAGGTCGGAAGGTCACTGTAAATCGCCCTAGAACCCCTAAACTGTGGGCAATAGCTCATGAAAACGGCCATAAAACGCGAGAACGGCGAGTTTCTGGTCATATCTCTCAAACATGTCAGGGTTCTTTCGAGACATGCAAATCCGGCTGAAACCCAAAAACTGTGGGCAATAACTCATGAAAATGACCATAAAACACGAAAACGACGAGTTTTTAGGCATAACTCTCAAACATGTACCGGGTCTTAAGGTTGCTTTAAATAGCCCTAGAACCATAAAACTGTGGGCAATAGCTCATGAAAACGGCCATAAAACGCGAAAACGACGAGTTTCTGGTCATATCTTTCCAACATGTATCAGGTCGGAAGGTCACTGTAAATCGCCCTAGAACCCCTAAACTGTGGGCAATAGCTCATGAAAACGGCCATAAAACGCGAGAACGGCGAGTTTCTGGTCATATCTCTCAAACATGTCAGGGTTCTTTCGAGACATGCAAATCCGGCTGAAACCCAAAAACTGTGGGCAATAACTCATGAAAATGACCATAAAACACGAAAACGACGAGTTTTTAGGCATAACTCTCAAACATGTACCGGGTCTTAAGGTTGCTTTAAATAGCCCTAGAACCATAAAACTGTGGGCAATAGCTCATGAAAACGGCCATAAAACGCGAAAACGACGAGTTTCTGGTCATATCTTTCCAACATGTATCAGGTCGGAAGGTCACTGTAAATCGCCCTAGAACCCCTAAACTGTGGGCAATAGCTCATGAAAACGGCCATAAAACGCGAGAACGGCGAGTTTCTGGTCATATCTCTCAAACATGTCAGGGTTCTTTCGAGACATGCAAATCCGGCTGAAACCCAAAAACTGTGGGCAATAACTCATGAAAATGACCATAAAACACGAAAACGACGAGTTTTTAGGCATAACTCTCAAACATGTACCGGGTCTTAAGGTTGCTTTAAATAGCCCTAGAACCATAAAACTGTGGGCAATAGCTCATGAAAACGGCCATAAAACGCGAAAACGACGAGTTTCTGGTCATATCTTTCCAACATGTATCAGGTCGGAAGGTCACTGTAAATCGCCCTAGAACCCCTAAACTGTGGGCAATAGCTCATGAAAACGGCCATAAAACGCGAGAACGGCGAGTTTCTGGTCATATCTCTCAAACATGTCAGGGTTCTTTCGAGACATGCAAATCCGGCTGAAACCCAAAAACTGTGGGCAATAACTCATGAAAATGACCATAAAACACGAAAACGACGAGTTTTTAGGCATAACTCTCAAACATGTACCGGGTCTTAAGGTTGCTTTAAATAGCCCTAGAACCATAAAACTGTGGGCAATAGCTCATGAAAACGGCCATAAAACGCGAAAACGACGAGTTTCTGGTCATATCTTTCCAACATGTATCAGGTCGGAAGGTCACTGTAAATCGCCCTAGAACCCCTAAACTGTGGGCAATAGCTCATGAAAACGGCCATAAAACGCGAGAACGGCGAGTTTCTGGTCATATCTCTCAAACATGTCAGGGTTCTTTCGAGACATGCAAATCCGGCTGAAACCCAAAAACTGTGGGCAATAACTCATGAAAATGACCATAAAACACGAAAACGACGAGTTTTTAGGCATAACTCTCAAACATGTACCGGGTCTTAAGGTTGCTTTAAATAGCCCTAGAACCATAAAACTGTGGGCAATAGCTCATGAAAACGGCCATAAAACGCGAAAACGACGAGTTTCTGGTCATATCTTTCCAACATGTATCAGGTCGGAAGGTCACTGTAAATCGCCCTAGAACCCCTAAACTGTGGGCAATAGCTCATGAAAACGGCCATAAAACGCGAGAACGGCGAGTTTCTGGTCATATCTCTCAAACATGTCAGGGTTCTTTCGAGACATGCAAATCCGGCTGAAACCCAAAAACTGTGGGCAATAACTCATGAAAATGACCATAAAACACGAAAACGACGAGTTTTTAGGCATAACTCTCAAACATGTACCGGGTCTTAAGGTTGCTTTAAATAGCCCTAGAACCATAAAACTGTGGGCAATAGCTCATGAAAACGGCCATAAAACGCGAAAACGACGAGTTTCTGGTCATATCTTTCCAACATGTATCAGGTCGGAAGGTCACTGTAAATCGCCCTAGAACCCCTAAACTGTGGGCAATAGCTCATGAAAACGGCCATAAAACGCGAGAACGGCGAGTTTCTGGTCATATCTCTCAAACATGTCAGGGTTCTTTCGAGACATGCAAATCCGGCTGAAACCCAAAAACTGTGGGCAATAACTCATGAAAATGACCATAAAACACGAAAACGACGAGTTTTTAGGCATAACTCTCAAACATGTACCGGGTCTTAAGGTTGCTTTAAATAGCCCTAGAACCATAAAACTGTGGGCAATAGCTCATGAAAACGGCCATAAAACGCGAAAACGACGAGTTTCTGGTCATATCTTTCCAACATGTATCAGGTCGGAAGGTCACTGTAAATCGCCCTAGAACCCCTAAACTGTGGGCAATAGCTCATGAAAACGGCCATAAAACGCGAGAACGGCGAGTTTCTGGTCATATCTCTCAAACATGTCAGGGTTCTTTCGAGACATGCAAATCCGGCTGAAACCCAAAAACTGTGGGCAATAACTCATGAAAATGACCATAAAACACGAAAACGACGAGTTTTTAGGCATAACTCTCAAACATGTACCGGGTCTTAAGGTTGCTTTAAATAGCCCTAGAACCATAAAACTGTGGGCAATAGCTCATGAAAACGGCCATAAAACGCGAAAACGACGAGTTTCTGGTCATATCTTTCCAACATGTATCAGGTCGGAAGGTCACTGTAAATCGCCCTAGAACCCCTAAACAGTGGGCAATAGCTCATGAAAACGGCCATAAAACGCGAGAACGGCGAGTTTCTGGTCATATCTCTCAAACATGTCAGGGTTCTTTCGAGACATGCAAATCCGGCTGAAACCCAAAAACTGTGGGCAATAACTCATGAAAATGACCATAAAACACGAAAACGACGAGTTTTTAGGCATAACTCTCAAACATGTACCGGGTCTTAAGGTTGCTTTAAATAGCCCTAGAACCATAAAACTGTGGGCAATAGCTCATGAAAACGGCCATAAAACGCGAAAACGACGAGTTTCTGGTCATATCTTTCCAACATGTATCAGGTCGGAAGGTCACTGTAAATCGCCCTAGAACCCCTAAACTGTGGGCAATAGCTCATGAAAACGGCCATAAAACGCGAGAACGGCGAGTTTCTGGTCATATCTCTCAAACATGTCAGGGTTCTTTCGAGACATGCAAATCCGGCTGAAACCCAAAAACTGTGGGCAATAACTCATGAAAATGACCATAAAACACGAAAACGACGAGTTTTTAGGCATAACTCTCAAACATGTACCGGGTCTTAAGGTTGCTTTAAATAGCCCTAGAACCATAAAACTGTGGGCAATAGCTCATGAAAACGGCCATAAAACGCGAAAACGACGAGTTTCTGGTCATATCTTTCCAACATGTATCAGGTCGGAAGGTCACTGTAAATCGCCCTAGAACCCCTAAACTGTGGGCAATAGCTCATGAAAACGGCCATAAAACGCGAGAACGGCGAGTTTCTGGTCATATCTCTCAAACATGTCAGGGTTCTTTCGAGACATGCAAATCCGGCTGAAACCCAAAAACTGTGGGCAATAACTCATGAAAATGACCATAAAACACGAAAACGACGAGTTTTTAGGCATAACTCTCAAACATGTACCGGGTCTTAAGGTTGCTTTAAATAGCCCTAGAACCATAAAACTGTGGGCAATAGCTCATGAAAACGGCCATAAAACGCGAAAACGACGAGTTTCTGGTCATATCTTTCCAACATGTATCAGGTCGGAAGGTCACTGTAAATCGCCCTAGAACCCCTAAACAGTGGGCAATAGCTCATGAAAACGGCCATAAAACGCGAGAACGGCGAGTTTCTGGTCATATCTCTCAAACATGTCAGGGTTCTTTCGAGACATGCAAATCCGGCTGAAACCCAAAAACTGTGGGCAATAACTCATGAAAATGACCATAAAACACGAAAACGACGAGTTTTTAGGCATAACTCTCAAACATGTACCGGGTCTTAAGGTTGCTTTAAATAGCCCTAGAACCATAAAACTGTGGGCAATAGCTCATGAAAACGGCCATAAAACGCGAAAACGACGAGTTTCTGGTCATATCTTTCCAACATGTATCAGGTCGGAAGGTCACTGTAAATCGCCCTAGAACCCCTAAACTGTGGGCAATAGCTCATGAAAACGGCCATAAAACGCGAGAACGGCGAGTTTCTGGTCATATCTCTCAAACATGTCAGGGTTCTTTCGAGACATGCAAATCCGGCTGAAACCCAAAAACTGTGGGCAATAACTCATGAAAATGACCATAAAACACGAAAACGACGAGTTTTTAGGCATAACTCTCAAACATGTACCGGGTCTTAAGGTTGCTTTAAATAGCCCTAGAACCATAAAACTGTGGGCAATAGCTCATGAAAACGGCCATAAAACGCGAAAACGACGAGTTTCTGGTCATATCTTTCCAACATGTATCAGGTCGGAAGGTCACTGTAAATCGCCCTAGAACCCCTAAACAGTGGGCAATAGCTCATGAAAACGGCCATAAAACGCGAGAACGGCGAGTTTCTGGTCATATCTCTCAAACATGTCAGGGTTCTTTCGAGACATGCAAATCCGGCTGAAACCCAAAAACTGTGGGCAATAACTCATGAAAATGACCATAAAACACGAAAACGACGAGTTTTTAGGCATAACTCTCAAACATGTACCGGGTCTTAAGGTTGCTTTAAATAGCCCTAGAACCATAAAACTGTGGGCAATAGCTCATGAAAACGGCCATAAAACGCGAAAACGACGAGTTTCTGGTCATATCTTTCCAACATGTATCAGGTCGGAAGGTCACTGTAAATCGCCCTAGAACCCCTAAACTGTGGGCAATAGCTCATGAAAACGGCCATAAAACGCGAGAACGGCGAGTTTCTGGTCATATCTCTCAAACATGTCAGGGTTCTTTCGAGACATGCAAATCCGGCTGAAACCCAAAAACTGTGGGCAATAACTCATGAAAATGACCATAAAACACGAAAACGACGAGTTTTTAGGCATAACTCTCAAACATGTACCGGGTCTTAAGGTTGCTTTAAATAGCCCTAGAACCATAAAACTGTGGGCAATAGCTCATGAAAACGGCCATAAAACGCGAAAACGACGAGTTTCTGGTCATATCTTTCCAACATGTATCAGGTCGGAAGGTCACTGTAAATCGCCCTAGAACCCCTAAACTGTGGGCAATAGCTCATGAAAACGGCCATAAAACGCGAGAACGGCGAGTTTCTGGTCATATCTCTCAAACATGTCAGGGTTCTTTCGAGACATGCAAATCCGGCTGAAACCCAAAAACTGTGGGCAATAACTCATGAAAATGACCATAAAACACGAAAACGACGAGTTTTTAGGCATAACTCTCAAACATGTACCGGGTCTTAAGGTTGCTTTAAATAGCCCTAGAACCATAAAACTGTGGGCAATAGCTCATGAAAACGGCCATAAAACGCGAAAACGACGAGTTTCTGGTCATATCTTTCCAACATGTATCAGGTCGGAAGGTCACTGTAAATCGCCCTAGAACCCCTAAACTGTGGGCAATAGCTCATGAAAACGGCCATAAAACGCGAGAACGGCGAGTTTCTGGTCATATCTCTCAAACATGTCAGGGTTCTTTCGAGACATGCAAATCCGGCTGAAACCCAAAAACTGTGGGCAATAACTCATGAAAATGACCATAAAACACGAAAACGACGAGTTTTTAGGCATAACTCTCAAACATGTACCGGGTCTTAAGGTTGCTTTAAATAGCCCTAGAACCATAAAACTGTGGGCAATAGCTCATGAAAACGGCCATAAAACGCGAAAACGACGAGTTTCTGGTCATATCTTTCCAACATGTATCAGGTCGGAAGGTCACTGTAAATCGCCCTAGAACCCCTAAACAGTGGGCAATAGCTCATGAAAACGGCCATAAAACGCGAGAACGGCGAGTTTCTGGTCATATCTCTCAAACATGTCAGGGTTCTTTCGAGACATGCAAATCCGGCTGAAACCCAAAAACTGTGGGCAATAACTCATGAAAATGACCATAAAACACGAAAACGACGAGTTTTTAGGCATAACTCTCAAACATGTACCGGGTCTTAAGGTTGCTTTAAATAGCCCTAGAACCATAAAACTGTGGGCAATAGCTCATGAAAACGGCCATAAAACGCGAAAACGACGAGTTTCTGGTCATATCTTTCCAACATGTATCAGGTCGGAAGGTCACTGTAAATCGCCCTAGAACCCCTAAACTGTGGGCAATAGCTCATGAAAACGGCCATAAAACGCGAGAACGGCGAGTTTCTGGTCATATCTCTCAAACATGTCAGGGTTCTTTCGAGACATGCAAATCCGGCTGAAACCCAAAAACTGTGGGCAATAACTCATGAAAATGACCATAAAACACGAAAACGACGAGTTTTTAGGCATAACTCTCAAACATGTACCGGGTCTTAAGGTTGCTTTAAATAGCCCTAGAACCATAAAACTGTGGGCAATAGCTCATGAAAACGGCCATAAAACGCGAAAACGACGAGTTTCTGGTCATATCTTTCCAACATGTATCAGGTCGGAAGGTCACTGTAAATCGCCCTAGAACCCCTAAACTGTGGGCAATAGCTCATGAAAACGGCCATAAAACGCGAGAACGGCGAGTTTCTGGTCATATCTCTCAAACATGTCAGGGTTCTTTCGAGACATGCAAATCCGGCTGAAACCCAAAAACTGTGGGCAATAACTCATGAAAATGACCATAAAACACGAAAACGACGAGTTTTTAGGCATAACTCTCAAACATGTACCGGGTCTTAAGGTTGCTTTAAATAGCCCTAGAACCATAAAACTGTGGGCAATAGCTCATGAAAACGGCCATAAAACGCGAAAACGACGAGTTTCTGGTCATATCTTTCCAACATGTATCAGGTCGGAAGGTCACTGTAAATCGCCCTAGAACCCCTAAACTGTGGGCAATAGCTCATGAAAACGGCCATAAAACGCGAGAACGGCGAGTTTCTGGTCATATCTCTCAAACATGTCAGGGTTCTTTCGAGACATGCAAATCCGGCTGAAACCCAAAAACTGTGGGCAATAACTCATGAAAATGACCATAAAACACGAAAACGACGAGTTTTTAGGCATAACTCTCAAACATGTACCGGGTCTTAAGGTTGCTTTAAATAGCCCTAGAACCATAAAACTGTGGGCAATAGCTCATGAAAACGGCCATAAAACGCGAAAACGACGAGTTTCTGGTCATATCTTTCCAACATGTATCAGGTCGGAAGGTCACTGTAAATCGCCCTAGAACCCCTAAACAGTGGGCAATAGCTCATGAAAACGGCCATAAAACGCGAGAACGGCGAGTTTCTGGTCATATCTCTCAAACATGTCAGGGTTCTTTCGAGACATGCAAATCCGGCTGAAACCCAAAAACTGTGGGCAATAACTCATGAAAATGACCATAAAACACGAAAACGACGAGTTTTTAGGCATAACTCTCAAACATGTACCGGGTCTTAAGGTTGCTTTAAATAGCCCTAGAACCATAAAACTGTGGGCAATAGCTCATGAAAACGGCCATAAAACGCGAAAACGACGAGTTTCTGGTCATATCTTTCCAACATGTATCAGGTCGGAAGGTCACTGTAAATCGCCCTAGAACCCCTAAACTGGGCAATAGCTCATGAAAACGGCCATAAAACGCGAGAACGGCGAGTTTCTGGTCATATCTCTCAAACATGTCAGGGTTCTTTCGAGACATGCAAATCCGGCTGAAACCCAAAAACTGTGGGCAATAACTCATGAAAATGACCATAAAACACGAAAACGACGAGTTTTTAGGCATAACTCTCAAACATGTACCGGGTCTTAAGGTTGCTTTAAATAGCCCTAGAACCATAAAACTGTGGGCAATAGCTCATGAAAACGGCCATAAAACGCGAAAACGACGAGTTTCTGGTCATATCTTTCCAACATGTATCAGGTCGGAAGGTCACTGTAAATCGCCCTAGAACCCCTAAACTGTGGGCAATAGCTCATGAAAACGGCCATAAAACGCGAGAACGGCGAGTTTCTGGTCATATCTCTCAAACATGTCAGGGTTCTTTCGAGACATGCAAATCCGGCTGAAACCCAAAAACTGTGGGCAATAACTCATGAAAATGACCATAAAACACGAAAACGACGAGTTTTTAGGCATAACTCTCAAACATGTACCGGGTCTTAAGGTTGCTTTAAATAGCCCTAGAACCATAAAACTGTGGGCAATAGCTCATGAAAACGGCCATAAAACGCGAAAACGACGAGTTTCTGGTCATATCTTTCCAACATGTATCAGGTCGGAAGGTCACTGTAAATCGCCCTAGAACCCCTAAACTGTGGGCAATAGCTCATGAAAACGGCCATAAAACGCGAGAACGGCGAGTTTCTGGTCATATCTCTCAAACATGTCAGGGTTCTTTCGAGACATGCAAATCCGGCTGAAACCCAAAAACTGTGGGCAATAACTCATGAAAATGACCATAAAACACGAAAACGACGAGTTTTTAGGCATAACTCTCAAACATGTACCGGGTCTTAAGGTTGCTTTAAATAGCCCTAGAACCATAAAACTGTGGGCAATAGCTCATGAAAACGGCCATAAAACGCGAAAACGACGAGTTTCTGGTCATATCTTTCCAACATGTATCAGGTCGGAAGGTCACTGTAAATCGCCCTAGAACCCCTAAACTGTGGGCAATAGCTCATGAAAACGGCCATAAAACGCGAGAACGGCGAGTTTCTGGTCATATCTCTCAAACATGTCAGGGTTCTTTCGAGACATGCAAATCCGGCTGAAACCCAAAAACTGTGGGCAATAACTCATGAAAATGACCATAAAACACGAAAACGACGAGTTTTTAGGCATAACTCTCAAACATGTACCGGGTCTTAAGGTTGCTTTAAATAGCCCTAGAACCATAAAACTGTGGGCAATAGCTCATGAAAACGGCCATAAAACGCGAAAACGACGAGTTTCTGGTCATATCTTTCCAACATGTATCAGGTCGGAAGGTCACTGTAAATCGCCCTAGAACCCCTAAACTGTGGGCAATAGCTCATGAAAACGGCCATAAAACGCGAGAACGGCGAGTTTCTGGTCATATCTCTCAAACATGTCAGGGTTCTTTCGAGACATGCAAATCCGGCTGAAACCCAAAAACTGTGGGCAATAACTCATGAAAATGACCATAAAACACGAAAACGACGAGTTTTTAGGCATAACTCTCAAACATGTACCGGGTCTTAAGGTTGCTTTAAATAGCCCTAGAACCATAAAACTGTGGGCAATAGCTCATGAAAACGGCCATAAAACGCGAAAACGACGAGTTTCTGGTCATATCTTTCCAACATGTATCAGGTCGGAAGGTCACTGTAAATCGCCCTAGAACCCCTAAACTGTGGGCAATAGCTCATGAAAACGGCCATAAAACGCGAGAACGGCGAGTTTCTGGTCATATCTCTCAAACATGTCAGGGTTCTTTCGAGACATGCAAATCCGGCTGAAACCCAAAAACTGTGGGCAATAACTCATGAAAATGACCATAAAACACGAAAACGACGAGTTTTTAGGCATAACTCTCAAACATGTACCGGGTCTTAAGGTTGCTTTAAATAGCCCTAGAACCATAAAACTGTGGGCAATAGCTCATGAAAACGGCCATAAAACGCGAAAACGACGAGTTTCTGGTCATATCTTTCCAACATGTATCAGGTCGGAAGGTCACTGTAAATCGCCCTAGAACCCCTAAACTGTGGGCAATAGCTCATGAAAACGGCCATAAAACGCGAGAACGGCGAGTTTCTGGTCATATCTCTCAAACATGTCAGGGTTCTTTCGAGACATGCAAATCCGGCTGAAACCCAAAAACTGTGGGCAATAACTCATGAAAATGACCATAAAACACGAAAACGACGAGTTTTTAGGCATAACTCTCAAACATGTACCGGGTCTTAAGGTTGCTTTAAATAGCCCTAGAACCATAAAACTGTGGGCAATAGCTCATGAAAACGGCCATAAAACGCGAAAACGACGAGTTTCTGGTCATATCTTTCCAACATGTATCAGGTCGGAAGGTCACTGTAAATCGCCCTAGAACCCCTAAACTGTGGGCAATAGCTCATGAAAACGGCCATAAAACGCGAGAACGGCGAGTTTCTGGTCATATCTCTCAAACATGTCAGGGTTCTTTCGAGACATGCAAATCCGGCTGAAACCCAAAAACTGTGGGCAATAACTCATGAAAATGACCATAAAACACGAAAACGACGAGTTTTTAGGCATAACTCTCAAACATGTACCGGGTCTTAAGGTTGCTTTAAATAGCCCTAGAACCATAAAACTGTGGGCAATAGCTCATGAAAACGGCCATAAAACGCGAAAACGACGAGTTTCTGGTCATATCTTTCCAACATGTATCAGGTCGGAAGGTCACTGTAAATCGCCCTAGAACCCCTAAACTGTGGGCAATAGCTCATGAAAACGGCCATAAAACGCGAGAACGGCGAGTTTCTGGTCATATCTCTCAAACATGTCAGGGTTCTTTCGAGACATGCAAATCCGGCTGAAACCCAAAAACTGTGGGCAATAACTCATGAAAATGACCATAAAACACGAAAACGACGAGTTTTTAGGCATAACTCTCAAACATGTACCGGGTCTTAAGGTTGCTTTAAATAGCCCTAGAACCATAAAACTGTGGGCAATAGCTCATGAAAACGGCCATAAAACGCGAAAACGACGAGTTTCTGGTCATATCTTTCCAACATGTATCAGGTCGGAAGGTCACTGTAAATCGCCCTAGAACCCCTAAACTGTGGGCAATAGCTCATGAAAACGGCCATAAAACGCGAGAACGGCGAGTTTCTGGTCATATCTCTCAAACATGTCAGGGTTCTTTCGAGACATGCAAATCCGGCTGAAACCCAAAAACTGTGGGCAATAACTCATGAAAATGACCATAAAACACGAAAACGACGAGTTTTTAGGCATAACTCTCAAACATGTACCGGGTCTTAAGGTTGCTTTAAATAGCCCTAGAACCATAAAACTGTGGGCAATAGCTCATGAAAACGGCCATAAAACGCGAAAACGACGAGTTTCTGGTCATATCTTTCCAACATGTATCAGGTCGGAAGGTCACTGTAAATCGCCCTAGAACCCCTAAACTGTGGGCAATAGCTCATGAAAACGGCCATAAAACGCGAGAACGGCGAGTTTCTGGTCATATCTCTCAAACATGTCAGGGTTCTTTCGAGACATGCAAATCCGGCTGAAACCCAAAAACTGTGGGCAATAACTCATGAAAATGACCATAAAACACGAAAACGACGAGTTTTTAGGCATAACTCTCAAACATGTACCGGGTCTTAAGGTTGCTTTAAATAGCCCTAGAACCATAAAACTGTGGGCAATAGCTCATGAAAACGGCCATAAAACGCGAAAACGACGAGTTTCTGGTCATATCTTTCCAACATGTATCAGGTCGGAAGGTCACTGTAAATCGCCCTAGAACCCCTAAACTGTGGGCAATAGCTCATGAAAACGGCCATAAAACGCGAGAACGGCGAGTTTCTGGTCATATCTCTCAAACATGTCAGGGTTCTTTCGAGACATGCAAATCCGGCTGAAACCCAAAAACTGTGGGCAATAACTCATGAAAATGACCATAAAACACGAAAACGACGAGTTTTTAGGCATAACTCTCAAACATGTACCGGGTCTTAAGGTTGCTTTAAATAGCCCTAGAACCATAAAACTGTGGGCAATAGCTCATGAAAACGGCCATAAAACGCGAAAACGACGAGTTTCTGGTCATATCTTTCCAACATGTATCAGGTCGGAAGGTCACTGTAAATCGCCCTAGAACCCCTAAACTGTGGGCAATAGCTCATGAAAACGGCCATAAAACGCGAGAACGGCGAGTTTCTGGTCATATCTCTCAAACATGTCAGGGTTCTTTCGAGACATGCAAATCCGGCTGAAACCCAAAAACTGTGGGCAATAACTCATGAAAATGACCATAAAACACGAAAACGACGAGTTTTTAGGCATAACTCTCAAACATGTACCGGGTCTTAAGGTTGCTTTAAATAGCCCTAGAACCATAAAACTGTGGGCAATAGCTCATGAAAACGGCCATAAAACGCGAAAACGACGAGTTTCTGGTCATATCTTTCCAACATGTATCAGGTCGGAAGGTCACTGTAAATCGCCCTAGAACCCCTAAACTGTGGGCAATAGCTCATGAAAACGGCCATAAAACGCGAGAACGGCGAGTTTCTGGTCATATCTCTCAAACATGTCAGGGTTCTTTCGAGACATGCAAATCCGGCTGAAACCCAAAAACTGTGGGCAATAACTCATGAAAATGACCATAAAACACGAAAACGACGAGTTTTTAGGCATAACTCTCAAACATGTACCGGGTCTTAAGGTTGCTTTAAATAGCCCTAGAACCATAAAACTGTGGGCAATAGCTCATGAAAACGGCCATAAAACGCGAAAACGACGAGTTTCTGGTCATATCTTTCCAACATGTATCAGGTCGGAAGGTCACTGTAAATCGCCCTAGAACCCCTAAACTGTGGGCAATAGCTCATGAAAACGGCCATAAAACGCGAGAACGGCGAGTTTCTGGTCATATCTCTCAAACATGTCAGGGTTCTTTCGAGACATGCAAATCCGGCTGAAACCCAAAAACTGTGGGCAATAACTCATGAAAATGACCATAAAACACGAAAACGACGAGTTTTTAGGCATAACTCTCAAACATGTACCGGGTCTTAAGGTTGCTTTAAATAGCCCTAGAACCATAAAACTGTGGGCAATAGCTCATGAAAACGGCCATAAAACGCGAAAACGACGAGTTTCTGGTCATATCTTTCCAACATGTATCAGGTCGGAAGGTCACTGTAAATCGCCCTAGAACCCCTAAACAGTGGGCAATAGCTCATGAAAACGGCCATAAAACGCGAGAACGGCGAGTTTCTGGTCATATCTCTCAAACATGTCAGGGTTCTTTCGAGACATGCAAATCCGGCTGAAACCCAAAAACTGTGGGCAATAACTCATGAAAATGACCATAAAACACGAAAACGACGAGTTTTTAGGCATAACTCTCAAACATGTACCGGGTCTTAAGGTTGCTTTAAATAGCCCTAGAACCATAAAACTGTGGGCAATAGCTCATGAAAACGGCCATAAAACGCGAAAACGACGAGTTTCTGGTCATATCTTTCCAACATGTATCAGGTCGGAAGGTCACTGTAAATCGCCCTAGAACCCCTAAACTGTGGGCAATAGCTCATGAAAACGGCCATAAAACGCGAGAACGGCGAGTTTCTGGTCATATCTCTCAAACATGTCAGGGTTCTTTCGAGACATGCAAATCCGGCTGAAACCCAAAAACTGTGGGCAATAACTCATGAAAATGACCATAAAACACGAAAACGACGAGTTTTTAGGCATAACTCTCAAACATGTACCGGGTCTTAAGGTTGCTTTAAATAGCCCTAGAACCATAAAACTGTGGGCAATAGCTCATGAAAACGGCCATAAAACGCGAAAACGACGAGTTTCTGGTCATATCTTTCCAACATGTATCAGGTCGGAAGGTCACTGTAAATCGCCCTAGAACCCCTAAACTGTGGGCAATAGCTCATGAAAACGGCCATAAAACGCGAGAACGGCGAGTTTCTGGTCATATCTCTCAAACATGTCAGGGTTCTTTCGAGACATGCAAATCCGGCTGAAACCCAAAAACTGTGGGCAATAACTCATGAAAATGACCATAAAACACGAAAACGACGAGTTTTTAGGCATAACTCTCAAACATGTACCGGGTCTTAAGGTTGCTTTAAATAGCCCTAGAACCATAAAACTGTGGGCAATAGCTCATGAAAACGGCCATAAAACGCGAAAACGACGAGTTTCTGGTCATATCTTTCCAACATGTATCAGGTCGGAAGGTCACTGTAAATCGCCCTAGAACCCCTAAACAGTGGGCAATAGCTCATGAAAACGGCCATAAAACGCGAGAACGGCGAGTTTCTGGTCATATCTCTCAAACATGTCAGGGTTCTTTCGAGACATGCAAATCCGGCTGAAACCCAAAAACTGTGGGCAATAACTCATGAAAATGACCATAAAACACGAAAACGACGAGTTTTTAGGCATAACTCTCAAACATGTACCGGGTCTTAAGGTTGCTTTAAATAGCCCTAGAACCATAAAACTGTGGGCAATAGCTCATGAAAACGGCCATAAAACGCGAAAACGACGAGTTTCTGGTCATATCTTTCCAACATGTATCAGGTCGGAAGGTCACTGTAAATCGCCCTAGAACCCCTAAACTGTGGGCAATAGCTCATGAAAACGGCCATAAAACGCGAGAACGGCGAGTTTCTGGTCATATCTCTCAAACATGTCAGGGTTCTTTCGAGACATGCAAATCCGGCTGAAACCCAAAAACTGTGGGCAATAACTCATGAAAATGACCATAAAACACGAAAACGACGAGTTTTTAGGCATAACTCTCAAACATGTACCGGGTCTTAAGGTTGCTTTAAATAGCCCTAGAACCATAAAACTGTGGGCAATAGCTCATGAAAACGGCCATAAAACGCGAAAACGACGAGTTTCTGGTCATATCTTTCCAACATGTATCAGGTCGGAAGGTCACTGTAAATCGCCCTAGAACCCCTAAACTGTGGGCAATAGCTCATGAAAACGGCCATAAAACGCGAGAACGGCGAGTTTCTGGTCATATCTCTCAAACATGTCAGGGTTCTTTCGAGACATGCAAATCCGGCTGAAACCCAAAAACTGTGGGCAATAACTCATGAAAATGACCATAAAACACGAAAACGACGAGTTTTTAGGCATAACTCTCAAACATGTACCGGGTCTTAAGGTTGCTTTAAATAGCCCTAGAACCATAAAACTGTGGGCAATAGCTCATGAAAACGGCCATAAAACGCGAAAACGACGAGTTTCTGGTCATATCTTTCCAACATGTATCAGGTCGGAAGGTCACTGTAAATCGCCCTAGAACCCCTAAACTGTGGGCAATAGCTCATGAAAACGGCCATAAAACGCGAGAACGGCGAGTTTCTGGTCATATCTCTCAAACATGTCAGGGTTCTTTCGAGACATGCAAATCCGGCTGAAACCCAAAAACTGTGGGCAATAACTCATGAAAATGACCATAAAACACGAAAACGACGAGTTTTTAGGCATAACTCTCAAACATGTACCGGGTCTTAAGGTTGCTTTAAATAGCCCTAGAACCATAAAACTGTGGGCAATAGCTCATGAAAACGGCCATAAAACGCGAAAACGACGAGTTTCTGGTCATATCTTTCCAACATGTATCAGGTCGGAAGGTCACTGTAAATCGCCTAGAACCCCTAAACAGTGGGCAATAGCTCATGAAAACGGCCATAAAACGCGAGAACGGCGAGTTTCTGGTCATATCTCTCAAACATGTCAGGGTTCTTTCGAGACATGCAAATCCGGCTGAAACCCAAAAACTGTGGGCAATAACTCATGAAAATGACCATAAAACACGAAAACGACGAGTTTTTAGGCATAACTCTCAAACATGTACCGGGTCTTAAGGTTGCTTTAAATAGCCCTAGAACCATAAAACTGTGGGCAATAGCTCATGAAAACGGCCATAAAACGCGAAAACGACGAGTTTCTGGTCATATCTTTCCAACATGTATCAGGTCGGAAGGTCACTGTAAATCGCCCTAGAACCCCTAAACTGTGGGCAATAGCTCATGAAAACGGCCATAAAACGCGAGAACGGCGAGTTTCTGGTCATATCTCTCAAACATGTCAGGGTTCTTTCGAGACATGCAAATCCGGCTGAAACCCAAAAACTGTGGGCAATAACTCATGAAAATGACCATAAAACACGAAAACGACGAGTTTTTAGGCATAACTCTCAAACATGTACCGGGTCTTAAGGTTGCTTTAAATAGCCCTAGAACCATAAAACTGTGGGCAATAGCTCATGAAAACGGCCATAAAACGCGAAAACGACGAGTTTCTGGTCATATCTTTCCAACATGTATCAGGTCGGAAGGTCACTGTAAATCGCCCTAGAACCCCTAAACTGTGGGCAATAGCTCATGAAAACGGCCATAAAACGCGAGAACGGCGAGTTTCTGGTCATATCTCTCAAACATGTCAGGGTTCTTTCGAGACATGCAAATCCGGCTGAAACCCAAAAACTGTGGGCAATAACTCATGAAAATGACCATAAAACACGAAAACGACGAGTTTTTAGGCATAACTCTCAAACATGTACCGGGTCTTAAGGTTGCTTTAAATAGCCCTAGAACCATAAAACTGTGGGCAATAGCTCATGAAAACGGCCATAAAACGCGAAAACGACGAGTTTCTGGTCATATCTTTCCAACATGTATCAGGTCGGAAGGTCACTGTAAATCGCCCTAGAACCCCTAAACTGTGGGCAATAGCTCATGAAAACGGCCATAAAACGCGAGAACGGCGAGTTTCTGGTCATATCTCTCAAACATGTCAGGGTTCTTTCGAGACATGCAAATCCGGCTGAAACCCAAAAACTGTGGGCAATAACTCATGAAAATGACCATAAAACACGAAAACGACGAGTTTTTAGGCATAACTCTCAAACATGTACCGGGTCTTAAGGTTGCTTTAAATAGCCCTAGAACCATAAAACTGTGGGCAATAGCTCATGAAAACGGCCATAAAACGCGAAAACGACGAGTTTCTGGTCATATCTTTCCAACATGTATCAGGTCGGAAGGTCACTGTAAATCGCCCTAGAACCCCTAAACTGTGGGCAATAGCTCATGAAAACGGCCATAAAACGCGAGAACGGCGAGTTTCTGGTCATATCTCTCAAACATGTCAGGGTTCTTTCGAGACATGCAAATCCGGCTGAAACCCAAAAACTGTGGGCAATAACTCATGAAAATGACCATAAAACACGAAAACGACGAGTTTTTAGGCATAACTCTCAAACATGTACCGGGTCTTAAGGTTGCTTTAAATAGCCCTAGAACCATAAAACTGTGGGCAATAGCTCATGAAAACGGCCATAAAACGCGAAAACGACGAGTTTCTGGTCATATCTTTCCAACATGTATCAGGTCGGAAGGTCACTGTAAATCGCCCTAGAACCCCTAAACTGTGGGCAATAGCTCATGAAAACGGCCATAAAACGCGAGAACGGCGAGTTTCTGGTCATATCTCTCAAACATGTCAGGGTTCTTTCGAGACATGCAAATCCGGCTGAAACCCAAAAACTGTGGGCAATAACTCATGAAAATGACCATAAAACACGAAAACGACGAGTTTTTAGGCATAACTCTCAAACATGTACCGGGTCTTAAGGTTGCTTTAAATAGCCCTAGAACCATAAAACTGTGGGCAATAGCTCATGAAAACGGCCATAAAACGCGAAAACGACGAGTTTCTGGTCATATCTTTCCAACATGTATCAGGTCGGAAGGTCACTGTAAATCGCCCTAGAACCCCTAAACTGTGGGCAATAGCTCATGAAAACGGCCATAAAACGCGAGAACGGCGAGTTTCTGGTCATATCTCTCAAACATGTCAGGGTTCTTTCGAGACATGCAAATCCGGCTGAAACCCAAAAACTGTGGGCAATAACTCATGAAAATGACCATAAAACACGAAAACGACGAGTTTTTAGGCATAACTCTCAAACATGTACCGGGTCTTAAGGTTGCTTTAAATAGCCCTAGAACCATAAAACTGTGGGCAATAGCTCATGAAAACGGCCATAAAACGCGAAAACGACGAGTTTCTGGTCATATCTTTCCAACATGTATCAGGTCGGAAGGTCACTGTAAATCGCCCTAGAACCCCTAAACTGTGGGCAATAGCTCATGAAAACGGCCATAAAACGCGAGAACGGCGAGTTTCTGGTCATATCTCTCAAACATGTCAGGGTTCTTTCGAGACATGCAAATCCGGCTGAAACCCAAAAACTGTGGGCAATAACTCATGAAAATGACCATAAAACACGAAAACGACGAGTTTTTAGGCATAACTCTCAAACATGTACCGGGTCTTAAGGTTGCTTTAAATAGCCCTAGAACCATAAAACTGTGGGCAATAGCTCATGAAAACGGCCATAAAACGCGAAAACGACGAGTTTCTGGTCATATCTTTCCAACATGTATCAGGTCGGAAGGTCACTGTAAATCGCCCTAGAACCCCTAAACTGTGGGCAATAGCTCATGAAAACGGCCATAAAACGCGAGAACGGCGAGTTTCTGGTCATATCTCTCAAACATGTCAGGGTTCTTTCGAGACATGCAAATCCGGCTGAAACCCAAAAACTGTGGGCAATAACTCATGAAAATGACCATAAAACACGAAAACGACGAGTTTTTAGGCATAACTCTCAAACATGTACCGGGTCTTAAGGTTGCTTTAAATAGCCCTAGAACCATAAAACTGTGGGCAATAGCTCATGAAAACGGCCATAAAACGCGAAAACGACGAGTTTCTGGTCATATCTTTCCAACATGTATCAGGTCGGAAGGTCACTGTAAATCGCCCTAGAACCCCTAAACTGTGGGCAATAGCTCATGAAAACGGCCATAAAACGCGAGAACGGCGAGTTTCTGGTCATATCTCTCAAACATGTCAGGGTTCTTTCGAGACATGCAAATCCGGCTGAAACCCAAAAACTGTGGGCAATAACTCATGAAAATGACCATAAAACACGAAAACGACGAGTTTTTAGGCATAACTCTCAAACATGTACCGGGTCTTAAGGTTGCTTTAAATAGCCCTAGAACCATAAAACTGTGGGCAATAGCTCATGAAAACGGCCATAAAACGCGAAAACGACGAGTTTCTGGTCATATCTTTCCAACATGTATCAGGTCGGAAGGTCACTGTAAATCGCCCTAGAACCCCTAAACTGTGGGCAATAGCTCATGAAAACGGCCATAAAACGCGCGAGAACGGCGAGTTTCTGGTCATATCTCTCAAACATGTCAGGGTTCTTTCGAGACATGCAAATCCGGCTGAAACCCAAAAACTGTGGGCAATAACTCATGAAAATGACCATAAAACACGAAAACGACGAGTTTTTAGGCATAACTCTCAAACATGTACCGGGTCTTAAGGTTGCTTTAAATAGCCCTAGAACCATAAAACTGTGGGCAATAGCTCATGAAAACGGCCATAAAACGCGAAAACGACGAGTTTCTGGTCATATCTTTCCAACATGTATCAGGTCGGAAGGTCACTGTAAATCGCCCTAGAACCCCTAAACTGTGGGCAATAGCTCATGAAAACGGCCATAAAACGCGAGAACGGCGAGTTTCTGGTCATATCTCTCAAACATGTCAGGGTTCTTTCGAGACATGCAAATCCGGCTGAAACCCAAAAACTGTGGGCAATAACTCATGAAAATGACCATAAAACACGAAAACGACGAGTTTTTAGGCATAACTCTCAAACATGTACCGGGTCTTAAGGTTGCTTTAAATAGCCCTAGAACCATAAAACTGTGGGCAATAGCTCATGAAAACGGCCATAAAACGCGAAAACGACGAGTTTCTGGTCATATCTTTCCAACATGTATCAGGTCGGAAGGTCACTGTAAATCGCCCTAGAACCCCTAAACTGTGGGCAATAGCTCATGAAAACGGCCATAAAACGCGAGAACGGCGAGTTTCTGGTCATATCTCTCAAACATGTCAGGGTTCTTTCGAGACATGCAAATCCGGCTGAAACCCAAAAACTGTGGGCAATAACTCATGAAAATGACCATAAAACACGAAAACGACGAGTTTTTAGGCATAACTCTCAAACATGTACCGGGTCTTAAGGTTGCTTTAAATAGCCCTAGAACCATAAAACTGTGGGCAATAGCTCATGAAAACGGCCATAAAACGCGAAAACGACGAGTTTCTGGTCATATCTTTCCAACATGTATCAGGTCGGAAGGTCACTGTAAATCGCCCTAGAACCCCTAAACAGTGGGCAATAGCTCATGAAAACGGCCATAAAACGCGAGAACGGCGAGTTTCTGGTCATATCTCTCAAACATGTCAGGGTTCTTTCGAGACATGCAAATCCGGCTGAAACCCAAAAACTGTGGGCAATAACTCATGAAAATGACCATAAAACACGAAAACGACGAGTTTTTAGGCATAACTCTCAAACATGTACCGGGTCTTAAGGTTGCTTTAAATAGCCCTAGAACCATAAAACTGTGGGCAATAGCTCATGAAAACGGCCATAAAACGCGAAAACGACGAGTTTCTGGTCATATCTTTCCAACATGTATCAGGTCGGAAGGTCACTGTAAATCGCCCTAGAACCCCTAAACTGTGGGCAATAGCTCATGAAAACGGCCATAAAACGCGAGAACGGCGAGTTTCTGGTCATATCTCTCAAACATGTCAGGGTTCTTTCGAGACATGCAAATCCGGCTGAAACCCAAAAACTGTGGGCAATAACTCATGAAAATGACCATAAAACACGAAAACGACGAGTTTTTAGGCATAACTCTCAAACATGTACCGGGTCTTAAGGTTGCTTTAAATAGCCCTAGAACCATAAAACTGTGGGCAATAGCTCATGAAAACGGCCATAAAACGCGAAAACGACGAGTTTCTGGTCATATCTTTCCAACATGTATCAGGTCGGAAGGTCACTGTAAATCGCCCTAGAACCCCTAAACTGTGGGCAATAGCTCATGAAAACGGCCATAAAACGCGAGAACGGCGAGTTTCTGGTCATATCTCTCAAACATGTCAGGGTTCTTTCGAGACATGCAAATCCGGCTGAAACCCAAAAACTGTGGGCAATAACTCATGAAAATGACCATAAAACACGAAAACGACGAGTTTTTAGGCATAACTCTCAAACATGTACCGGGTCTTAAGGTTGCTTTAAATAGCCCTAGAACCATAAAACTGTGGGCAATAGCTCATGAAAACGGCCATAAAACGCGAAAACGACGAGTTTCTGGTCATATCTTTCCAACATGTATCAGGTCGGAAGGTCACTGTAAATCGCCCTAGAACCCCTAAACAGTGGGCAATAGCTCATGAAAACGGCCATAAAACGCGAGAACGGCGAGTTTCTGGTCATATCTCTCAAACATGTCAGGGTTCTTTCGAGACATGCAAATCCGGCTGAAACCCAAAAACTGTGGGCAATAACTCATGAAAATGACCATAAAACACGAAAACGACGAGTTTTTAGGCATAACTCTCAAACATGTACCGGGTCTTAAGGTTGCTTTAAATAGCCCTAGAACCATAAAACTGTGGGCAATAGCTCATGAAAACGGCCATAAAACGCGAAAACGACGAGTTTCTGGTCATATCTTTCCAACATGTATCAGGTCGGAAGGTCACTGTAAATCGCCCTAGAACCCCTAAACTGTGGGCAATAGCTCATGAAAACGGCCATAAAACGCGAGAACGGCGAGTTTCTGGTCATATCTCTCAAACATGTCAGGGTTCTTTCGAGACATGCAAATCCGGCTGAAACCCAAAAACTGTGGGCAATAACTCATGAAAATGACCATAAAACACGAAAACGACGAGTTTTTAGGCATAACTCTCAAACATGTACCGGGTCTTAAGGTTGCTTTAAATAGCCCTAGAACCATAAAACTGTGGGCAATAGCTCATGAAAACGGCCATAAAACGCGAAAACGACGAGTTTCTGGTCATATCTTTCCAACATGTATCAGGTCGGAAGGTCACTGTAAATCGCCCTAGAACCCCTAAACTGTGGGCAATAGCTCATGAAAACGGCCATAAAACGCGAGAACGGCGAGTTTCTGGTCATATCTCTCAAACATGTCAGGGTTCTTTCGAGACATGCAAATCCGGCTGAAACCCAAAAACTGTGGGCAATAACTCATGAAAATGACCATAAAACACGAAAACGACGAGTTTTTAGGCATAACTCTCAAACATGTACCGGGTCTTAAGGTTGCTTTAAATAGCCCTAGAACCATAAAACTGTGGGCAATAGCTCATGAAAACGGCCATAAAACGCGAAAACGACGAGTTTCTGGTCATATCTTTCCAACATGTATCAGGTCGGAAGGTCACTGTAAATCGCCCTAGAACCCCTAAACTGTGGGCAATAGCTCATGAAAACGGCCATAAAACGCGAGAACGGCGAGTTTCTGGTCATATCTCTCAAACATGTCAGGGTTCTTTCGAGACATGCAAATCCGGCTGAAACCCAAAAACTGTGGGCAATAACTCATGAAAATGACCATAAAACACGAAAACGACGAGTTTTTAGGCATAACTCTCAAACATGTACCGGGTCTTAAGGTTGCTTTAAATAGCCCTAGAACCATAAAACTGTGGGCAATAGCTCATGAAAACGGCCATAAAACGCGAAAACGACGAGTTTCTGGTCATATCTTTCCAACATGTATCAGGTCGGAAGGTCACTGTAAATCGCCCTAGAACCCCTAAACAGTGGGCAATAGCTCATGAAAACGGCCATAAAACGCGAGAACGGCGAGTTTCTGGTCATATCTCTCAAACATGTCAGGGTTCTTTCGAGACATGCAAATCCGGCTGAAACCCAAAAACTGTGGGCAATAACTCATGAAAATGACCATAAAACACGAAAACGACGAGTTTTTAGGCATAACTCTCAAACATGTACCGGGTCTTAAGGTTGCTTTAAATAGCCCTAGAACCATAAAACTGTGGGCAATAGCTCATGAAAACGGCCATAAAACGCGAAAACGACGAGTTTCTGGTCATATCTTTCCAACATGTATCAGGTCGGAAGGTCACTGTAAATCGCCCTAGAACCCCTAAACTGTGGGCAATAGCTCATGAAAACGGCCATAAAACGCGAGAACGGCGAGTTTCTGGTCATATCTCTCAAACATGTCAGGGTTCTTTCGAGACATGCAAATCCGGCTGAAACCCAAAAACTGTGGGCAATAACTCATGAAAATGACCATAAAACACGAAAACGACGAGTTTTTAGGCATAACTCTCAAACATGTACCGGGTCTTAAGGTTGCTTTAAATAGCCCTAGAACCATAAAACTGTGGGCAATAGCTCATGAAAACGGCCATAAAACGCGAAAACGACGAGTTTCTGGTCATATCTTTCCAACATGTATCAGGTCGGAAGGTCACTGTAAATCGCCCTAGAACCCCTAAACTGTGGGCAATAGCTCATGAAAACGGCCATAAAACGCGAGAACGGCGAGTTTCTGGTCATATCTCTCAAACATGTCAGGGTTCTTTCGAGACATGCAAATCCGGCTGAAACCCAAAAACTGTGGGCAATAACTCATGAAAATGACCATAAAACACGAAAACGACGAGTTTTTAGGCATAACTCTCAAACATGTACCGGGTCTTAAGGTTGCTTTAAATAGCCCTAGAACCATAAAACTGTGGGCAATAGCTCATGAAAACGGCCATAAAACGCGAAAACGACGAGTTTCTGGTCATATCTTTCCAACATGTATCAGGTCGGAAGGTCACTGTAAATCGCCCTAGAACCCCTAAACTGTGGGCAATAGCTCATGAAAACGGCCATAAAACGCGCGAGAACGGCGAGTTTCTGGTCATATCTCTCAAACATGTCAGGGTTCTTTCGAGACATGCAAATCCGGCTGAAACCCAAAAACTGTGGGCAATAACTCATGAAAATGACCATAAAACACGAAAACGACGAGTTTTTAGGCATAACTCTCAAACATGTACCGGGTCTTAAGGTTGCTTTAAATAGCCCTAGAACCATAAAACTGTGGGCAATAGCTCATGAAAACGGCCATAAAACGCGAAAACGACGAGTTTCTGGTCATATCTTTCCAACATGTATCAGGTCGGAAGGTCACTGTAAATCGCCCTAGAACCCCTAAACTGTGGGCAATAGCTCATGAAAACGGCCATAAAACGCGAGAACGGCGAGTTTCTGGTCATATCTCTCAAACATGTCAGGGTTCTTTCGAGACATGCAAATCCGGCTGAAACCCAAAAACTGTGGGCAATAACTCATGAAAATGACCATAAAACACGAAAACGACGAGTTTTTAGGCATAACTCTCAAACATGTACCGGGTCTTAAGGTTGCTTTAAATAGCCCTAGAACCATAAAACTGTGGGCAATAGCTCATGAAAACGGCCATAAAACGCGAAAACGACGAGTTTCTGGTCATATCTTTCCAACATGTATCAGGTCGGAAGGTCACTGTAAATCGCCCTAGAACCCCTAAACTGTGGGCAATAGCTCATGAAAACGGCCATAAAACGCGAGAACGACGAGTTTCTGGTCATATCTCTCAAACATGTCAGGGTTCTTTCGAGACATGCAAATCCGGCTGAAACCCAAAAACTGTGGGCAATAACTCATGAAAATGACCATAAAACACGAAAACGACGAGTTTTTAGGCATAACTCTCAAACATGTACCGGGTCTTAAGGTTGCTTTAAATAGCCCTAGAACCATAAAACTGTGGGCAATAGCTCATGAAAACGGCCATAAAACGCGAAAACGACGAGTTTCTGGTCATATCTTTCCAACATGTATCAGGTCGGAAGGTCACTGTAAATCGCCCTAGAACCCCTAAACAGTGGGCAATAGCTCATGAAAACGGCCATAAAACGCGAGAACGGCGAGTTTCTGGTCATATCTCTCAAACATGTCAGGGTTCTTTCGAGACATGCAAATCCGGCTGAAACCCAAAAACTGTGGGCAATAACTCATGAAAATGACCATAAAACACGAAAACGACGAGTTTTTAGGCATAACTCTCAAACATGTACCGGGTCTTAAGGTTGCTTTAAATAGCCCTAGAACCATAAAACTGTGGGCAATAGCTCATGAAAACGGCCATAAAACGCGAAAACGACGAGTTTCTGGTCATATCTTTCCAACATGTATCAGGTCGGAAGGTCACTGTAAATCGCCCTAGAACCCCTAAACTGTGGGCAATAGCTCATGAAAACGGCCATAAAACGCGAGAACGGCGAGTTTCTGGTCATATCTCTCAAACATGTCAGGGTTCTTTCGAGACATGCAAATCCGGCTGAAACCCAAAAACTGTGGGCAATAACTCATGAAAATGACCATAAAACACGAAAACGACGAGTTTTTAGGCATAACTCTCAAACATGTACCGGGTCTTAAGGTTGCTTTAAATAGCCCTAGAACCATAAAACTGTGGGCAATAGCTCATGAAAACGGCCATAAAACGCGAAAACGACGAGTTTCTGGTCATATCTTTCCAACATGTATCAGGTCGGAAGGTCACTGTAAATCGCCCTAGAACCCCTAAACAGTGGGCAATAGCTCATGAAAACGGCCATAAAACGCGAGAACGGCGAGTTTCTGGTCATATCTCTCAAACATGTCAGGGTTCTTTCGAGACATGCAAATCCGGCTGAAACCCAAAAACTGTGGGCAATAACTCATGAAAATGACCATAAAACACGAAAACGACGAGTTTTTAGGCATAACTCTCAAACATGTACCGGGTCTTAAGGTTGCTTTAAATAGCCCTAGAACCATAAAACTGTGGGCAATAGCTCATGAAAACGGCCATAAAACGCGAAAACGACGAGTTTCTGGTCATATCTTTCCAACATGTATCAGGTCGGAAGGTCACTGTAAATCGCCCTAGAACCCCTAAACTGTGGGCAATAGCTCATGAAAACGGCCATAAAACGCGAGAACGGCGAGTTTCTGGTCATATCTCTCAAACATGTCAGGGTTCTTTCGAGACATGCAAATCCGGCTGAAACCCAAAAACTGTGGGCAATAACTCATGAAAATGACCATAAAACACGAAAACGACGAGTTTTTAGGCATAACTCTCAAACATGTACCGGGTCTTAAGGTTGCTTTAAATAGCCCTAGAACCATAAAACTGTGGGCAATAGCTCATGAAAACGGCCATAAAACGCGAAAACGACGAGTTTCTGGTCATATCTTTCCAACATGTATCAGGTCGGAAGGTCACTGTAAATCGCCCTAGAACCCCTAAACTGTGGGCAATAGCTCATGAAAACGGCCATAAAACGCGAGAACGGCGAGTTTCTGGTCATATCTCTCAAACATGTCAGGGTTCTTTCGAGACATGCAAATCCGGCTGAAACCCAAAAACTGTGGGCAATAACTCATGAAAATGACCATAAAACACGAAAACGACGAGTTTTTAGGCATAACTCTCAAACATGTACCGGGTCTTAAGGTTGCTTTAAATAGCCCTAGAACCATAAAACTGTGGGCAATAGCTCATGAAAACGGCCATAAAACGCGAAAACGACGAGTTTCTGGTCATATCTTTCCAACATGTATCAGGTCGGAAGGTCACTGTAAATCGCCCTAGAACCCCTAAACTGTGGGCAATAGCTCATGAAAACGGCCATAAAACGCGCGAGAACGGCGAGTTTCTGGTCATATCTCTCAAACATGTCAGGGTTCTTTCGAGACATGCAAATCCGGCTGAAACCCAAAAACTGTGGGCAATAACTCATGAAAATGACCATAAAACACGAAAACGACGAGTTTTTAGGCATAACTCTCAAACATGTACCGGGTCTTAAGGTTGCTTTAAAGGTTAAAAAATGGGGAAAACTGTGGGCAATAGCTCATGAAAACGGCCATAAAACGCGAAAACGACGAGTTTCTGGTCATATCTTTCCAACATGTATCAGGTCGGAAGGTCACTGTAAATCGCCCTAGAACCCCTAAACTGTGGGCAATAGCTCATGAAAACGGCCATAAAACGCGAGAACGGCGAGTTTCTGGTCATATCTCTCAAACATGTCAGGGTTCTTTCGAGACATGCAAATCCGGCTGAAACCCAAAAACTGTGGGCAATAACTCATGAAAATGACCATAAAACACGAAAACGACGAGTTTTTAGGCATAACTCTCAAACATGTACCGGGTCTTAAGGTTGCTTTAAATAGCCCTAGAACCATAAAACTGTGGGCAATAGCTCATGAAAACGGCCATAAAACGCGAAAACGACGAGTTTCTGGTCATATCTTTCCAACATGTATCAGGTCGGAAGGTCACTGTAAATCGCCCTAGAACCCCTAAACAGTGGGCAATAGCTCATGAAAACGGCCATAAAACGCGAGAACGGCGAGTTTCTGGTCATATCTCTCAAACATGTCAGGGTTCTTTCGAGACATGCAAATCCGGCTGAAACCCAAAAACTGTGGGCAATAACTCATGAAAATGACCATAAAACACGAAAACGACGAGTTTTTAGGCATAACTCTCAAACATGTACCGGGTCTTAAGGTTGCTTTAAATAGCCCTAGAACCATAAAACTGTGGGCAATAGCTCATGAAAACGGCCATAAAACGCGAAAACGACGAGTTTCTGGTCATATCTTTCCAACATGTATCAGGTCGGAAGGTCACTGTAAATCGCCCTAGAACCCCTAAACTGTGGGCAATAGCTCATGAAAACGGCCATAAAACGCGAGAACGGCGAGTTTCTGGTCATATCTCTCAAACATGTCAGGGTTCTTTCGAGACATGCAAATCCGGCTGAAACCCAAAAACTGTGGGCAATAACTCATGAAAATGACCATAAAACACGAAAACGACGAGTTTTTAGGCATAACTCTCAAACATGTACCGGGTCTTAAGGTTGCTTTAAATAGCCCTAGAACCATAAAACTGTGGGCAATAGCTCATGAAAACGGCCATAAAACGCGAAAACGACGAGTTTCTGGTCATATCTTTCCAACATGTATCAGGTCGGAAGGTCACTGTAAATCGCCCTAGAACCCCTAAACAGTGGGCAATAGCTCATGAAAACGGCCATAAAACGCGGAGAACGGCGAGTTTCTGGTCATATCTCTCAAACATGTCAGGGTTCTTTCGAGACATGCAAATCCGGCTGAAACCCAAAAACTGTGGGCAATAACTCATGAAAATGACCATAAAACACGAAAACGACGAGTTTTTAGGCATAACTCTCAAACATGTACCGGGTCTTAAGGTTGCTTTAAATAGCCCTAGAACCATAAAACTGTGGGCAATAGCTCATGAAAACGGCCATAAAACGCGAAAACGACGAGTTTCTGGTCATATCTTTCCAACATGTATCAGGTCGGAAGGTCACTGTAAATCGCCCTAGAACCCCTAAACAGTGGGCAATAGCTCATGAAAACGGCCATAAAACGCGAGCGAGACGGCGAGTTTCTGGTCATATCTCTCAAACATGTCAGGGTTCTTTCGAGACATGCAAATCCGGCTGAAACCCAAAAAACTGTGGGCAATAACTCATGAAAATGACCATAAAACACGAAAACGACGAGTTTTTAGGCATAACTCTCAAACATGTACCGGGTCTTAAGGTTGCTTTAAATAGCCCTAGAACCATAAAACTGTGGGCAATAGCTCATGAAAACGGCCATAAAAAACGGAAAACGACGAGTTTCTGGTCATATCTTTCCAACATGTATCAGGTCGGAAGGTCACTGTAAATCGCCCTAGAACCCTAAAACTGTGGGCAATAGCTCATGAAAACGGCCATAAAACGCGAGAACGACGAGTTTCTGGTCATATCTCTCAAACATGTCAGGGTTCTTTCGAGACATGCAAATCCGGCTGAAACCCAAAAACTGTGGGCAATAACTCATGAAAATGACCATAAAACACGAAAACGACGAGTTTTTAGGCATAACTCTCAAACATGTACCGGGTCTTAAGGTTGCTTTAAATAGCCCTAGAACCATAAAACTGTGGGCAATAGCTCATGAAAACGGCCATAAAACGCGAAAACGACGAGTTTCTGGTCATATCTTTCCAACATGTATCAGGTCGGAAGGTCACTGTAAATCGCCCTAGAACCCCTAAACTGTGGGCAATAGCTCATGAAAACGGCCATAAAACGCGAGAACGGCGAGTTTCTGGTCATATCTCTCAAACATGTCAGGGTTCTTTCGAGACATGCAAATCCGGCTGAAACCCAAAAACTGTGGGCAATAACTCATGAAAATGACCATAAAACACGAAAACGACGAGTTTTTAGGCATAACTCTCAAACATGTACCGGGTCTTAAGGTTGCTTTAAATAGCCCTAGAACCATAAAACTGTGGGCAATAGCTCATGAAAACGGCCATAAAACGCGAAAACGACGAGTTTCTGGTCATATCTTTCCAACATGTATCAGGTCGGAAGGTCACTGTAAATCGCCCTAGAACCCCTAAACAGTGGGCAATAGCTCATGAAAACGGCCATAAAACGCGAGAACGGCGAGTTTCTGGTCATATCTCTCAAACATGTCAGGGTTCTTTCGAGACATGCAAATCCGGCTGAAACCCAAAAACTGTGGGCAATAACTCATGAAAATGACCATAAAACACGAAAACGACGAGTTTTTAGGCATAACTCTCAAACATGTACCGGGTCTTAAGGTTGCTTTAAATAGCCCTAGAACCATAAAACTGTGGGCAATAGCTCATGAAAACGGCCATAAAACAAGAAAACGACGAGTTTCTGGTCATATCTTTCCAACATGTATCAGGTCGGAAGGTCACTGTAAATCGCCCTAGAACCCCTAAACTGTGGGCAATAGCTCATGAAAACGGCCATAAAACGCGAGAACGACGAGTTTCTGGTCATATCTCTCAAACATGTCAGGGTTCTTTCGAGACATGCAAATCCGGCTGAAACCCAAAAACTGTGGGCAATAACTCATGAAAATGACCATAAAACACGAAAACGACGAGTTTTTAGGCATAACTCTCAAACATGTACCGGGTCTTAAGGTTGCTTTAAATAGCCCTAGAACCATAAAACTGTGGGCAATAGCTCATGAAAACGGCCATAAAACGCGAAAACGACGAGTTTCTGGTCATATCTTTCCAACATGTATCAGGTCGGAAGGTCACTGTAAATCGCCCTAGAACCCCTAAACAGTGGGCAATAGCTCATGAAAACGGCCATAAAACGCGAGAACGGCGAGTTTCTGGTCATATCTCTCAAACATGTCAGGGTTCTTTCGAGACATGCAAATCCGGCTGAAACCCAAAAACTGTGGGCAATAACTCATGAAAATGACCATAAAACACGAAAACGACGAGTTTTTAGGCATAACTCTCAAACATGTACCGGGTCTTAAGGTTGCTTTAAATAGCCCTAGAACCATAAAACTGTGGGCAATAGCTCATGAAAACGGCCATAAAACGCGAAAACGACGAGTTTCTGGTCATATCTTTCCAACATGTATCAGGTCGGAAGGTCACTGTAAATCGCCCTAGAACCCCTAAACAGTGGGCAATAGCTCATGAAAACGGCCATAAAACGCGAGAACGGCGAGTTTCTGGTCATATCTCTCAAACATGTCAGGGTTCTTTCGAGACATGCAAATCCGGCTGAAACCCAAAAACTGTGGGCAATAACTCATGAAAATGACCATAAAACACGAAAACGACGAGTTTTTAGGCATAACTCTCAAACATGTACCGGGTCTTAAGGTTGCTTTAAATAGCCCTAGAACCATAAAACTGTGGGCAATAGCTCATGAAACGGCCATAAAACAAGAAAACGACGAGTTTCTGGTCATATCTTTCCAACATGTATCAGGTCGGAAGGTCACTGTAAATCGCCCTAGAACCCCTAAACTGTGGGCAATAGCTCATGAAAACGGCCATAAAACGCGAGAACGGCGAGTTTCTGGTCATATCTCTCAAACATGTCAGGGTTCTTTCGAGACATGCAAATCCGGCTGAAACCCAAAAACTGTGGGCAATAACTCATGAAAATGACCATAAAACACGAAAACGACGAGTTTTTAGGCATAACTCTCAAACATGTACCGGGTCTTAAGGTTGCTTTAAATAGCCCTAGAACCATAAAACTGTGGGCAATAGCTCATGAAAACGCCATATAAAACGCGAAAACGACGAGTTTCTGGTCATATCTTTCCAACATGTATCAGGTCGGAAGGTCACTGTAAATCGCCCTAGAACCCCTAAACAGTGGGCAATAGCTCATGAAAACGGCCATAAAACGCGGAGAACGGCGAGTTTCTGGTCATATCTCTCAAACATGTCAGGGTTCTTTCGAGACATGCAAATCCGGCTGAAACCCAAAAACTGTGGGCAATAACTCATGAAAATGACCATAAAACACGAAAACGACGAGTTTTTAGGCATAACTCTCAAACATGTACCGGGTCTTAAGGTTGCTTTAAATAGCCCTAGAACCATAAAACTGTGGGCAATAGCTCATGAAAACGGCCATAAAACGCGAAAACGACGAGTTTCTGGTCATATCTTTCCAACATGTATCAGGTCGGAAGGTCACTGTAAATCGCCTAGAACCCCTAAACTGTGGGCAATAGCTCATGAAAACGGCCATAAAACGCGCGAGAACGACGAGTTTCTGGTCATATCTCTCAAACATGTCAGGGTTCTTTCGAGACATGCAAATCCGGCTGAAACCCAAAAACTGTGGGCAATAACTCATGAAAATGACCATAAAACACGAAAACGACGAGTTTTTAGGCATAACTCTCAAACATTTACCGGGTCTTAAGGTTGCTTTAAATAGCCCTAGAACCATAAAACTGTGGGCAATAGCTCATGAAACGGCCATAAAACGCGAAAACGACGAGTTTCTGGTCATATCTTTCCAACATGTATCAGGTCGGAAGGTCACTGTAAATCGCCCTAGAACCCCTAAACTGTGGGCAATAGCTCATGAAAACGGCCATAAAACGCGAGAACGGCGAGTTTCTGGTCATATCTCTCAAACATGTCAGGGTTCTTTCGAGACATGCAAATCCGGCTGAAACCCAAAAACTGTGGGCAATAACTCATGAAAATGACCATAAAACACGAAAACGACGAGTTTTTAGGCATAACTCTCAAACATGTACCGGGTCTTAAGGTTGCTTTAAATAGCCCTAGAACCATAAAACTGTGGGCAATAGCTCATGAAAACGGCCATAAAACGCGAAAACGACGAGTTTCTGGTCATATCTTTCCAACATGTATCAGGTCGGAAGGTCACTGTAAATCGCCCTAGAACCCCTAAACTGGGCAATAGCTCATGAAAACGGCCATAAAACGCGCGAGAACGGCGAGTTTCTGGTCATATCTCTCAAACATGTCAGGGTTCTTTCGAGACATGCAAATCCGGCTGAAACCCAAAAACTGTGGGCAATAACTCATGAAAATGACCATAAAACACGAAAACGACGAGTTTTTAGGCATAACTCTCAAACATGTACCGGGTCTTAAGGTTGCTTTAAATAGCCCTAGAACCATAAAACTGTGGGCAATAGCTCATGAAAACGGCCATAAAACGCGAAAACGACGAGTTTCTGGTCATATCTTTCCAACATGTATCAGGTCGGAAGGTCACTGTAAATCGCCCTAGAACCCCTAAACAGTGGACAATAGCTCATGAAAACGGCCATAAAACGCGAGAACGGCGAGTTTCTGGTCATATCTCTCAAACATGTCAGGGTTCTTTCGAGACATGCAAATCCGGCTGAAACCCAAAAACTGTGGGCAATAACTCATGAAAATGACCATAAAACACGAAAACGACGAGTTTTTAGGCATAACTCTCAAACATGTACCGGGTCTTAAGGTTGCTTTAAATAGCCCTAGAACCATAAAACTGTGGGCAATAGCTCATGAAAACGGCCATAAAACGCGAAAACGACGAGTTTCTGGTCATATCTTTCCAACATGTATCAGGTCGGAAGGTCACTGTAAATCGCCTAGAACCCCTAAACTGTGGGCAATAGCTCATGAAAACGGCCATAAAACGCGAGAAGAGAACACGAGTTTCTGGTCATATCTCTCAAACATGTCAGGGTTCTTTCGAGACATGCAAATCCGGCTGAAACCCAAAAACTGTGGGCAATAACTCATGAAAATGACCATAAAACACGAAAACGACGAGTTTTTAGGCATAACTCTCAAACATGTACCGGGTCTTAAGGTTGCTTTAAATAGCCCTAGAACCATAAAACTGTGGGCAATAGCTCATGAAAACGGCCAAAACGAAAACGACGAGTTTCTGGTCATATCTTTCCAACATGTATCAGGTCGGAAGGTCACTGTAAATCGCCCTAGAACCCCTAAACTGTGGACAATAGCTCATGAAAACGGCCATAAAACGCGGGAGAACGACGAGTTTCTGGTCATATCTCTCAAACATGTCAGGGTTCTTTCGAGACATGCAAATCCGGCTGAAACCCAAAAACTGTGGGCAATAACTCATGAAAATGACCATAAAACACGAAAACGACGAGTTTTTAGGCATAACTCTCAAACATGTACCGGGTCTTAAGGTTGCTTTAAATAGCCCTAGAACCATAAAACTGTGGGCAATAGCTCATGAAAACGGCCATAAAACAACGAAAACGACGAGTTTCTGGTCATATCTTTCCAACATGTATCAGGTCGGAAGGTCACTGTAAATCGCCCTAGAACCCCTAAACTGTGGGCAATAGCTCATGAAAACGGCCATAAAACGCGAGAGAACGGCGAGTTTCTGGTCATATCTCTCAAACATGTCAGGGTTCTTTCGAGACATGCAAATCCGGCTGAAACCCAAAAACTGTGGGCAATAACTCATGAAAATGACCATAAAACACGAAAACGACGAGTTTTTAGGCATAACTCTCAAACATGTACCGGGTCTTAAGGTTGCTTTAAATAGCCCTAGAACCATAAAACTGTGGGCAATAGCTCATGAAAACGGCCATAAAACAAGAAAACGACGAGTTTCTGGTCATATCTTTCCAACATGTATCAGGTCGGAAGGTCACTGTAAATCGCCTAGAACCCCTAAACTGGGCAATAGCTCATGAAAACGGCCATAAAACGCGAGAACGGCGAGTTTCTGGTCATATCTCTCAAACATGTCAGGGTTCTTTCGAGACATGCAAATCCGGCTGAAACCCAAAAACTGTGGGCAATAACTCATGAAAATGACCATAAAACACGAAAACGACGAGTTTTTAGGCATAACTCTCAAACATGTACCGGGTCTTAAGGTTGCTTTAAATAGCCCTAGAACCATAAAACTGTGGGCAATAGCTCATGAAAACGGCCATAAAACGCGAAAACGACGAGTTTCTGGTCATATCTTTCCAACATGTATCAGGTCGGAAGGTTAGTGTAAATCGCCTAGAACCCCTAAACTGTGGACAATAGCTCATGAAAACGGCCATAAAACGCGCGAGAACGACGAGTTTCTGGTCATATCTCTCAAACATGTCAGGGTTCTTTCGAGACATGCAAATCCGGCTGAAACCCAAAAACTGTGGGCAATAACTCATGAAAATGACCATAAAACACGAAAACGACGAGTTTTTAGGCATAACTCTCAAACATGTACCGGGTCTTAAGGTTGCTTTAAATAGCCCTAGAACCATAAAACTGTGGGCAATAGCTCATGAAAACGGCCATAAAACGCGAAAACGACGAGTTTCTGGTCATATCTTTCCAACATGTATCAGGTCGGAAGGTCACTGTAAATCCCTAGAACCCCTAAACAGTGGGCAATAGCTCATGAAAACGGCCATAAAACGCGAGAGGCGAGAACGGCGAGTTTCTGGTCATATCTCTCAAACATGTCAGGGTTCTTTCGAGACATGCAAATCCGGCTGAAACCCAAAAACTGTGGGCAATAACTCATGAAAATGACCATAAAACACGAAAACGACGAGTTTTTAGGCATAACTCTCAAACATGTACCGGGTCTTAGGTTGCTTTAAATAGCCCTAGAACCATAAAACTGTGGGCAATAGCTCATGAAAACGGCCATAAAACGCGCGAAAACGACGAGTTTCTGGTCATATCTTTCCAACATGTATCAGGTCGGAAGGTCACTGTAAATCGCCCTAGAACCCCTAAACAGTGGGCAATAGCTCATGAAAACGGCCATAAAACGCGAGAACGCGAGTTTCTGGTCATATCTCTCAAACATGTCAGGGTTCTTTCGAGACATGCAAATCCGGCTGAAACCCAAAAACTGTGGGCAATAACTCATGAAAATGACCATAAAACACGAAAACGACGAGTTTTTAGGCATAACTCTCAAACATGTACCGGGTCTTAAGGTTGCTTTAAATAGCCCTAGAACCATAAAACTGTGGGCAATAGCTCATGAAACGGCCATAAAACGCGAAAACGACGAGTTTCTGGTCATATCTTTCCAACATGTATCAGGTCGGAAGGTCACTGTAAATCGCCCTAGAACCCCTAAACTGTGGGTAATAGCTCATGAAAACGGCCATAAAACGCGAGAACGACGAGTTTCTGGTCATATCTCTCAAACATGTCAGGGTTCTTTCGAGACATGCAAATCCGGCTGAAACCCAAAAACTGTGGGCAATAACTCATGAAAATGACCATATAAAACACGAAAACGACGAGTTTTTAGGCATAACTCTCAAACATGTACCGGGTCTTAAGGTTGCTTTAAATAGCCCTAGAACCATAAAACTGTGGGCAATAGCTCATGAAAACGGCCATAAAACGCGAAAACGACGAGTTTCTGGTCATATCTTTCCAAACATGTATCAGGTCGGAAGGTCCTGTAAATCGCCTAGAACCCCTAAACTGTGGGCAATAGCTCATGAAAACGGCCATAAAACGCGATCGAGACGGCGAGTTTCTGGTCATATCTCTCAAACATGTCAGGGTTCTTTCGAGACATGCAAATCCGGCTGAAACCCAAAAACTGTGGGCAATAACTCATGAAAATGACCATAAAACACGAAAACGACGAGTTTTTAGGCATAACTCTCAAACATGTACCGGGTCTTAAGGTTGCTTTAAATAGCCCTAGAACCATAAAACTGTGGGCAATAGCTCATGAAAACGGCCATAAAACGCGAAAACGACGAGTTTCTGGTCATATCTTTCCAACATGTATCAGGTCGGAAGGTCACTGTAAATCGCCTAGAACCCCTAAACAGTGGGCAATAGCTCATGAAAACGGCCATAAAACGCGAGAACGGCGAGTTTCTGGTCATATCTCTCAAACATGTCAGGGTTCTTTCGAGACATGCAAATCCGGCTGAAACCCAAAAACTGTGGGCAATAACTCATGAAAATGACCATAAAACACGAAAACGACGAGTTTTTAGGCATAACTCTCAAACATGTACCGGGTCTTAAGGTTGCTTTAAATAGCCCTAGAACCATAAAACTGTGGGCAATAGCTCATGAAAACGGCCATAAAACAAGAAAACGACGAGTTTCTGGTCATATCTTTCCAACATGTATCAGGTCGGAAGGTCACTGTAAATCGCCCTAGAACCCCTAAACAGTGGGCAATAGCTCATGAAAACGGCCATAAAAAACGAGCGAGAACGGCGAGTTTCTGGTCATATCTCTCAAACATGTCAGGGTTCTTTCGAGACATGCAAATCCGGCTGAAACCCAAAAACTGTGGGCAATAACTCATATGAAAATGACCATAAAAAACGGAAAACGACGAGTTTTTAGGCATAACTCTCAAACATGTACCGGGTCTTAAGGTTGCTTTAAATAGCCCTAGAACCATAAAACTGTGGGCAATAGCTCATGAAAACGGCCATAAAACGCGAAAACGACGAGTTTCTGGTCATATCTTTCCAAACATGTATCAGGTCGGAAGGTCACTGTAAATCGCCCTAGAACCCCTAAACTGTGGGCAATAGCTCATGAAAACGGCCATAAAACGCGCGAGAACGAACGCGAGTTTCTGGTCATATCTCTCAAACATGTCAGGGTTCTTTCGAGACATGCAAATCCGGCTGAAACCCAAAAAACTGTGGGCAATAACTCATGAAAATGACCATAAAACACGAAAACGACGAGTTTTTAGGCATAACTCTCAAACATGTACCGGGTCTTAAGGTTGCTTTAAATAGCCCTAGAACCATAAAACTGTGGGCAATAGCTCATGAAAACGGCCATAAAACGCGAAAACGACGAGTTTCTGGTCATATCTTTCCAACATGTATCAGGTCGGAAGGTCACTGTAAATCGCCCTAGAAACCCTAAACTGTGGGCAATAGCTCATGAAAACGGCCATAAAACGCGGCGAGAGAAACGAGACAACGTTTCTGGTCATATTCTCAAATGTCAGTCTCTCTCAAACATGTCAGGGTTCTTTCGAGACATGCAAATCCGGCTGAAACCCAAAAACTGTGGGCAATAACTCATGAAAATGACCATAAAACACGGAAAACGACGAGTTTTTAGGCATAACTCTCAAACATGTACCGGGTCTTAAGGTTGCTTTAAATAGCCCTAGAACCATAAAACTGTGGGCAATAGCTCATGAAAACGGCCATTAAACGCGAAAACGACGAGTTTCTGGTCATATCTTTCCAACATGTATCAGGTCGGAAGGTCATGTGTAAATCGCCTAGAACCCCTAAACAGTGGGCAATAGCTCATGAAAACGGCCATAAAACGCGAGAACGGCGAGTTTCTGGTCATATCTCTCAAACATGTCAGGGTTCTTTCGAGACATGCAAATCCGGCTGAAACCCAAAAACTGTGGGCAATAACTCATGAAAATGACCATAAAACACGAAAACGACGAGTTTTTAGGCATAACTCTCAAACATGTACCGGGTCTTAAGGTTGCTTTAAATAGCCCTTGAACCATAAAACTGTGGGCAATAGCTCATGATGAAAACGGCCATAAAAAAACGCGAAAACGACGAGTTTCTGGTCATATCTTTCCAACATGTATCAGGTCGGAAGGTCAGTGTAAATCGCCCTAGAACCCCTAAACTGTGGGCAATAGCTCATGAAAACGGCCATAAAACGCGAGAGAGAACGGCGAGTTTCTGGTCATATCTCTCAAACATGTCAGGGTTCTTTCGAGACATGCAAATCCGGATGAACTCAAAAACTGTGGGCAATAACTCATGAAAATGACCATAAAACACGAAAACGACGAGTTTTTAGGCATAACTCTCAAACATGTACCGGGTCTTAAGGTTGCTTTAAATAGCCCTAGAACCATAAAACTGTGGGCAATAGCTCATGAAAACGGCCATAAAACAAGAAAACAACGAGTTTCTGGTCATATCTTTCCAACATGTATCAGGTCGGAAGGTCACTGTAAATCGCCCTAGAACCCCTAAACAGTGGGCAATAGCTCATGAAAACGGCCATAAACGCGAGAACGAGAACGGAGTTTCTGGTCATATCTCTCAAACATGTCAGGGTTCTTTCGAGACATGCAAATCCGGCTGATGAAACCCAAAAACTGTGGGCAATAACTCATGAAAATGACCATAAAACACGAAAACGACGAGTTTTTAGGCATAACTCTCAAACATGTACCGGGTCTTAAGGTTGCTTTAAATAGCCCTAGAACCATAAAAACTGTGGGCAATAAGCTCATGATAACGGCCATAAAACAAGAAAACGACGAGTTTCTGGTCATATCTTTCCAACATGTATCAGGTCGGAAGGTCACTGTAAATCGCCCTAGAACCCCTAAACTGTGGGCAATAGCTCATGAAAACGGCCATAAAACGCGAGAACGGCGAGTTCTGGTCATATCTCTCAAACATGTCAGGGTTCTTTCGAGACATGCAAATCCGGCTGAAACCCAAAAACTGTGGGCAATAACTCATGAAAATGACCATAAAACACGAAAACGACGAGTTTTTAGGCATAACTCTCAAACATGTACCGGGTCTTGAGGTTGCTTTAAATAGCCCTAGAACCATAAAACTGTGGGCAATAGCTCATGAAAACGGCCATAAAACAAGAAAACGACGAGTTTCTGGTCATATCTTTCCAACATGTATCAGGTCGGAAGGTCACTGTAAATCGCCCTAGAACCCCTAAACAGTGGGCAATAGCTCATGAAAACGGCCATAAAACGCGAGAACGGCGAGTTTCTGGTCATATCTCTCAAACATGTCAGGGTTCTTTCGAGACATGCAAATCCGGCTGAAACCCAAAAACTGTGGGCAATAACTCATGAAAATGACCATAAAACACGAAAACGACGAGTTTTTAGGCATAACTCTCAAACATGTACCGGGTCTTAAGGTTGCTTTAAATAGCCCTAGAACCATAAAACTGTGGGCAATAGCTCATGAAAACGGCCATATAAAAACGCGAAAACGACGAGTTTCTGGTCATATCTTTCCAACATGTATCAGGTCGGAAGGTCACTGTAAATCGCCTAGAACCCTAAACAGTGGGCAATAGCTCATGAAAACGGCCATAAAACGGGAGAACGGCGAGTTTCTGGTCATATCTCTCAAACATGTCAGGGTTCTTTCGAGACATGCAAATCCGGCTGAAACCCAAAACTGTGGGCAATAACTCATGAAAATGACCATAAAACACGAAAACGACGAGTTTTAGGCATAACTCTCAAACATGTACCGGGTCTTAAGGTTGCTTTAAATAGCCCTAGAACCATAAAACTGTGGGCAATAGCTCATGAAAACGGCCATAAAACAGAAAACGACGAGTTTCTGGTCATATCTTTCCAACATGTATCAGGTCGGAAGGTCACTGTAAATCGCCTAGAACCCCTAAACTGTGGGCAATAGCTCATGAAAACGGCCATAAAACGCGAGGAGAACGGCGAGTTTCTGGTCATATCTCTCAAACATGTCAGGGTTCTTTCGAGACATGCAAATCCGGCTGAAACCCAAAAAACTGTGGGCAATAACTCATGAAATGACCATAAAACACGAAAACGACGAGTTTTAGGCATAACTCTCAAACATGTACCGGGTCTTAAGGTTGCTTTAAATAGCCCTAGAACCATAAAACTGTGGGCAATACATGAAAACGGCCATAAAACGCAGAAAACGACGAGTTTCTGGTCATATCTTTCCAACATGTATCAGGTCGGAAGGTCACTGTAAATCGCCCTAGAACCCCTAAACTGTGGGCAATAGCTCATGAAAACGGCCATAAAACGCGGAGAACGACGAGTTTCTGGTCATATCTCTCAAACATGTCAGTTCTTTCGAGACATGCAAATCCGGCTGAAACCCAAAAAACTGTGGGCAATAACTCATGAAAATGACCATAAAACACGAAAACGACGAGTTTTTAGGCATAACTCTCAAACATGTACCGGGTCTTAAGGTTGCTTTAAATAGCCCTTAGAACCATAAAACTGTGGGCAATAGCTCATGAAAACGGCCATAAAACGCGAAAACGACGAGTTTCTGGTCATATCTTCCAACATGTATCAGGTCGGAAGGTCAGTGTAAATCGCCTAGAACCCCTAAACAGTGGGCAAAGCTCATGAAAACGGCCATAAAACGCGCAAGAAGAGAACGGCGAGTTTCTGGTCATATCTCTCAAACATGTCAGGGTTCTTTCGAGACATGCAAATCCGGCTGAAACCAAAAACTGTGGGCAATAACTCATGAAAATGACCATAAAACACGAAAACGACGAGTTTTTAGGCATAACTCTCAAAATGTACCGGGTCTTAAGGTTGCTTTAAATAGCCCTAGAAACATAAAACTGTGGGCAATAGCTCATGAAAACGGCCATAAAAAACGCGAAAACGACGAGTTTCTGGTCATATCTTCCAACATGTATCAGGTCGGAAGGTCACTGTAAATCGCCTAGAACCCCTAACAGTGGGCAATAGCTCATGAAAACGGCCATAAAACGCGAGCGAGAACGGCGAGTTTCTGGTCATATCTCTCAAACATGTCAGGGTTCTTTCGAGACATGCAAATCCGGCTGAAACCCAAAAACTGTGGGCAATAACTCATGAAAAATGACCATAAAACACGAAAACGACGAGTTTTTAGGCATAACTCTCAAACATGTACCGGGTCTTAAGGTTGCTTAAATAGCCCTTAGAACCATAAAACTGTGGGCAATAGCTCATGAAAACGGCCATAAAACAAGAAAACGACGAGTTTCTGGTCATATCTTTCCAACATGTATCAGGTCGGAAGGTCACTGTAAATCGCCCTAGAACCCCTAAACAGTGGGCAATAGCTCATGAAAACGGCCATAAAACGCGAGAGAACGTTGAGTTTCTGGTCATATCTCTCAAACATGTCAGGGTTCTTTCGAGACATGCAAATCGGCTGAAACCCAAAAACTGTGGGCAATAACTCATGAAAATGACCATAAAACACGAAACGACGAGTTTTTAGGCATAACTCTCAAAATGTACCGGGTCTTAAGGTTGCTTTAAATAGCCCTAGAACCATAAAAACTGTGGGCAATAGCTCATGAAAACGGCCATAAAACGCGAAAAACGACGAGTTTCTGGTCATATCTTTCCAACATGTATCAGGTCGGAAGGTCACTGTAAATCGCCCTAGAAACCCCTAAACTGTGGGCAATAGCTCATGAAAACGGCCAATAAAACGCGAGAACGAGAACGGCGAGTTTCTGGTCATATCTCTCAAACATGTCAGGGTTTCTTTCGAGACATGCAAATCCGGCTGAAACCCAAAAACTGTGGGCAATAACTCATGAAACTGACCATAAAACACGAAAACGACGAGTTTTTAGGCATAACTCTCAAACATGTACCGGGTCTTAGGGTTGCTTTAAATAGCCCTAGAACCATAAAACTGTGGGCAATAGCTCATGAAAACGGCCATAAAAAAGGAAGAAAACGACGAGTTTCTGGTCATATCTTTCCAACATGTATCAGGTCGAAAGGTCATGTAAATCGCCCTAGAACCCCTAAATGTGGGCAATAGCTCATGAAAAACGGCCATAAAACCGGGAGGGAGAACGCGAGTTTCTGGTCATATCTCTCAAACATGTCAGGGTTCTTTCGAGACATGCAAATCCGGCTGAAACCCAAAAACTGTGGGCAATAACTCATGAAAAATGACCATTAAAAACACGAAAACGACGAGTTTTTAGGCATAACTCTCAAAAATGTACCGGGTCTTAAGGTTGCTTTAAATAGCCCTAGAACCATAAAACTGTGGGCAATAGCTCATGAAAACGGCCATAAACGCAAGAAAACGACGAGTTTCTGGTCATATCTTTCCAACATGTATCAGGTCGGAAGGTCACGTAAATCGCCCTCGCCTAGAACCCCTAAACAGTGGGCAATAGCTCATGAAAACGGCATAAAACGCGAGAACGGCGAGTTTCTGGTCATATCTCTCAAAACATGTCAGGGTTCTTTCGGACATGCAAATCCGGCTGAAACCCAAAAACTGTGGGCAATAACTCATGAAAATGACCACAAAAAACACGAGAAAAACGACGATTTTTAGGCCTAACTCTCAAACATGTACCGGTCTTAAGGTTGCTTTAAATAGCCCTAGAACCAAAAACTGTGGGCAATAGCTCATGAAAACGGCCATAAAACGGAAAACGACGAGTTTTTCTGGTCATTCTTTCCAACATGTATCAGGTCGGAAGGTCAAACTGTAAATCGCCTAGAACCCTAAACTGTGGGCACTAGCCTCATGAAAACGGCATAAAACGCCGAGAGAGAACGAGATTTCTGGTCATATCTCTCAAACATGTCAGGTTCTTTCGAGCATGCAAATCCGGCTGGAAACCCAAAAAATGTGGGCAATAACTCATGAAAATGACCATAAAACACGAAAACGACGAGTTTTAGGCAAACTCTCAAACATGTACCGGGTCTTAAGGTGCTTTAAATAGCCCTAGAACCATAAACTGTGGGCAATAGCTCATGAAAACGGCCATTAAAACGCGAAAACGACGAGTTTCTGTCATATCTTTCCAACATGTATCAGGTCGGAAGGTTCACTGTAAATCGCCTAGAACCCCTAAACAGTGGGCAATAGCTCATGAAAA
>CAJUWN010001812.1:0-107245 GCA_910589765.1 Avena atlantica | reverse complement strand
TTCCCCACCTTCCATAGCGTTCGGGGGAAACCCTAGGACCAGTCCGGCAGTAGCGTCATTGTCTTTGCTTCCTTCTTGTAGGTGTTGCTTGATACGCGTCGCGTCGGAGCGCTATAAGCATGGTGGGAATTCTTCGGAGGGCGCAACGGTGGGGTCATCCCTGTTTTTCGTCGAGCCACTGTTGCCGGCTTTCTGTTCTCTTCTTTTTCTTTTTATTTTCTTTTTCTTTTTCTTTTGTTGTTTCTTTTGGGAGATGTGCTGTCTGGCCCAGCAGCGGTCTCAATCGTGGTTGCTATATTTATGTAGCTGGGCGGTATGCCTGTTTTAAGAAAGAAATGATGCCGTCCCGAAGGTTGCATAGACTATACGGAGAGTATTATAGAGTTCAGGGACCGTCATGTTCAACATCCAAACTCAATTTGCTGTTGCCGTTTGGGCCTGCAACGATTATTCTGTACTATACTGCAAATTGCATGTAAGTATATTGTTCATGGGGACATGTTCTCCATGCGGCGCGTTAATTTATATATCATTAGTCGTAGGCCTTTTCACTTCAAATAATATAGTACTTTAAATCATTTGGAGACCTTTTAAAAAAGTTGCATGCATATATAGTAGGTATCTAATTGGGAAAGCTTATGATCGTACGTACTACTTAATGGTTCTTCAGTTACACATAGTCTGATAGTAGTTCACCGCAGAACCGAGGATATCCTCATTGCTGCTCTCTATTCACGCTCAATCCTGGCAGTCTCTCAATATGGAATCGATCAGCTCCAGCATAGCTCCAGTCCGATGGACAAGAGGACCACGCCGCCACTTGGTCTATGTTAAGTTCTAGCTGATAAATATACTTACTTACATCTGCTTCATCTTTTATTTTCACTTGGAAGAAACACTTCCCAAGTCGGTCACTGTTTCTTTGCTAGGATAGTAAGCTCGTTGTACTACCATGATTTTCTCATTTGCCAATACAACACTTCCTACTTCCGTGTCCAGTGATGGCGTCAAGTTACTCGGTGAAATGCCTCTGTAGGTTTGTTTTCTTTTCTTGATTAGGTTGTCAAAATGAAATTTGAGAAATATGACCCATGCTGCTATATTTCATTCAAGTTTGAGAGATTTTATATTTAACTTCTGATTTTATATCTCATTGGTGGTTATCATAATAAACTAGAAAAATTCATAATCAAAGAGCATATGGAATTCTCTATGCACAATGCTATCTCCATACATGTATCAAATTCAATACAGATTTGCTTTCACCGAGACAAGGGTTGAGGCATTGTGCTACTCTCTTGCTGTGATTTTGGGTAGAAAGATTAGAATGATTGGATTAGCGATTGCTAGAGAGAGATATGAAATGAATTATTTGTATTCCTATGGATTCGAGGAGAGTTTAGACGTTGTTGGTATCGGGTGAATGCACTTAGTACAATTTGATTGTATTCCTATGGATTTATTTTGTATCTCCACTTATACATGTGTATAATAGTGAATTTTTGATAATTAGGGATGTATTTACTTGTCAATTTTGATTGGAGTCCACTTAGTGCTGTTGAATTTTCATTTAATTCAAATGTCAATGTCAATACAAACAATAGTTTATATTTTCAAATAGATCTTCTACATGTTGAAATAAATTCGGAATTATGTATTTTCGTAGGAATGGCCTCGATCAGATGTGCTGAAGAAGGCCACAACCGGCGTCGATTCCTTTGATGGGATTGAGGTGGATCTTTTGGGAGGCCTGTTTGGGATCGGAATTGACGCCGAAATTAGAGCGATGCCAAATACCTGATGAAGAATACATGGCTATTTGTGAAAGAAAAAGAATGAGGAAGGTGGCATAACTAAAAGTAAACGGATGTTAGAGTTGGGATGTCTCGCTGCCAGTTTTGTTGATTTAGACCCAACATAGGCAGGGAAAAAGCTTTTCTAGTTTTGTTTTCTGGGTTAAAATTTTTGAAAAGGTATTTATATGCTTTCCAATTGTGGAGATTCAGACCTCACTTCTGAAATACTCGTATGGTTAATCCTCATCATTATAAAATATCTCTAAAATTTCCATAATAACTAAACATTTTCATCTCCAAAATTCAAGTCCAATTATTAGATTCAAATGAAATTTAAATTTTCAAATAGATATTTACTTGATGTGACCAAAACACTCGCCTCAAGCCGCAATAAAATGGTTTCTTTTTTCCAAGGGGTGTTGGGTTCATTTTGTGTCATGCTAATTAAATTAAGTGTGTGATGTTTTTTTCTTCTCCTGTTGCAACGCATGGGCACATGTTCTAGTAAATATCCTAAAAATGCAAATAATATGTCTAAATGTTTATACAACATAAATTACCCATTTAAAAAATACTAAGTTGTATTTTAGTATGATAAAACTTAAATTAATTAATTTAATGCCATAAATTCTTTAAGGAATTTTCTAAAAATAAGGATAATACTTAAAAATAAATATTTTTTAGGATTCTAAATAAATACTTTATGTGAGAAAAATACTAGTTTGTATTTTAAGACAATAATATTAAAATTTATAATTCTAAATACTTATTATTTTCTAGAATTTTAATAAAATAAGAGTAAGAGTTGAAAATAAATAAAAATTACTTTTACACTCTTAATTTAATATATGTTACTACAAAAATACTATGTATAATATTTAAAAAGGTTTTAATATTTATAAAATATTAACCTCCGTTTTATTTATAAAAATACTTGAACCTTTAATAATATGGGTAAAACACGCAAAGAAGAATAATTATAAAATAGTGCATGACATTACTATGCATGTTCATGATTACTTCTTTAAATATTGTACTTACCTGGAAATAATGGTGTTTTGTAGAAACATGAGCTCAAGGTCGAGTGAAAGCATCCGATTTCACTCCCTTGTAGTCACAAGGCAAGTTCATCACTTGCTCATGTCCTTTAATGTGTTTTTCAACAGTATTTGCAAATTGTGTGTTATCACTTATATTCTAAAAAGAGACATAAAGAATATTTTCTCTAGAATTATAACATGCTATTATCATCCTAAGTGATGGTAAATATTAAGATCAGCAACAGTCCTAGATAGGAATGAATAACCCCTGACATATGTGATTCTAGCGCCATATAATATGCGTTAGCCACGGTATCTTGAATGGGGCGAAGAAGTCAGCTAGATCTTCTTCCTTTCGCATGTCAATGGATGAACGGGTCGTGGATGTAACTCCTGTTATAAAGGGTTGGCGGCATATGGGTGGGATCCCTCAACATCCCACGACATCTGGTATCTACAAGGGTTGTACACCTTAGGATACCATTGGAAACAAGTTTTATCATAGGCCCGATGTGCAATCCGATGGGCATGTGAGGTCACGAAGAAGGGCAGTGATTGGCTTGGATCAATCTCTACGCCCTACATAAAATAATTGTGGACGGGAAAGTACGCCTAGTTGTGCAACAAGGATTTGATCTCTTACTGGTAATGCAATGAACCTCTATAGAGTGTAAGAATTGTGACATGTTACTCCCTGTTCCGGGAAGGAGCTACGAATGCGGCAGGAAAGGAACTCCATGAAGTTCTGGTCAACCTGTGAAGGCTGATGAGCATATTTTTTTGATATTAAAATCAATCTTTGAAGAAATATTTAGGAAACTACATATTGCCAAAGACTTATAGTCTGAGGTGGTGGATAGAGCATCAAACTTGCGACCTTTCATATAATAAACTTGCTGGTTAACACTATTACTCACTCTTTCCTTTGATCCCCTTCTTAGACTCTGAAGATCTAGAAGATACCCCGATGTATGCTACAGAGTGCTAGGACTATGTGTACTACGAGGAGCCAGACCTGTCCGACCGAGTTGAAGGGGTGGACTATGAGATACGCTACAGAGTAGAAGGCAACGAGTTAGAGTAGTTTTCCTATTAGTACTTAGTACTTAAGTTGAGCCAAGCAGCATAAACCCTATACAATAAGCTATTAAGCTCAGGTGGTGTTATGTCGTTTGGATCTTTTGTTCTACCGCTGAAACATATTAAATAAGTTGTATATGGTTTGTAACTTTGAACGACTTGGAGGTATGTATCTTTTGGTACAGTAATAATAATGTGTGTATGTTTGTAATTTGGACCCGCAATATTTCTGTTGTACCACTATGAGGGATTTGATATTTGTGGAATGGTCTTCCTTGAGTGTTATATCAACGACTATAGTATACTACAACATGCAGTGGTATGCTGGGTCAGCTGGTATCATAGCAATTGGTTTGACCTTTGGTTGGAAACCTACTAAAGGGTTATATCTGTAGGAGTCTTGGAGCAACAATAAAGAGTTCTCTAAAAATATAATGAATATTTACTTGGGAATATTTCGTTGTATCTTTAGTGTGATAGTTCTTTATTATGATGCATTATTACTAATTATAAATATTTTGTGTTTAGCTAGGATGGCAACAAATTTTTCTAAAAAGATGTTTGTGAAGGAGGAATGTCTTGATGACTATCATGGGACATTGATTGAATAACTTCGACAACTTTTGGGAGTTTTTGGTTGCAAAACCAACATCCCAGTCAATAGTTTTACCTTTTATGATGGGCACATCATAGCGAAGCATCGTGTTAGTATCCATCTACCAGAGAAGCTTAGGCCAAGTCTAGTCATGCCATTTGGAGAAGGTCGTAGTCAGTTGGCGGTGTATAATATTGCATTAGTTGATGCACTAGCCACTATCAGGGAGCACAAGGCTAGATTTCTTGCAGGGATCACATATACTATGATTCTTCATGATTCCAGCAGTTTGGAGTTGGATATAGATCACCTTCCGTTAGTTAAGGAACATACGGATTTAGCTTCCCAAAATTATGGACCAATATAGGCTGTTAGTTGAGTCCTTCTAGAATACTCATCATCTCATAGTAGAATATAAGGATAGTATGCTAGAGGATCTCACCAATCCTAAGAGAAGGGAGATGTTGGCAGCGTAGTTAGAGAATGAGGCAGGAGGAGAGACTAGTCCAATCTATAAGGATATTCCTATAGATCGGGCATCATTCACACCATATCCATATTGACCTATACCAGAGCCTAACTATAATCATGATGCATACAAGAGACATCCAGTACCACATGGTTTTGAGGAGGCAAATGATTCAAAACTTCCTATTGAGAATTCTGATGGGTAGAGAACAAGATCACCTGTTGGATCTCGTGGAATTCATATGTCAGTAGATGGTTCTAACAGAGATGTTGGATATTCTAGTTGGATGGGAGAAAGGTCCAATACTTCTAATAGTAGGGATGCAGTAATTATATATTTTCAGGATGAGTAGGAATATCCTGAAGAGATGGTATTTGAGTCACCAATGCATTATACTACCCTGTAGAATGTGCATTATCCAGTGATTGCTAAGGACTATTGTACCCAACAGAGTACGTGGGGAGCGTCGAAATCCGAGTATTCTGTTGACTACTCTAGTGATGAGGCGCAAGAGATGCATGAGGAGTATAATGAAGAACATGTTTCTAAAGATGCTTCATATGAGCTGGATGGAGTTGGTACACTCATCCTATGCAATGACTCAAGTCTAGATACTTCAAACGCCGAGTACATACCATCTGGGAGGCCAGTTGTTTCACAAACTATGCGCCGGATTTCACATTAGCAAGGTTGGACTCTAGGCATGTACAATGAGGGTCGCATCTACTGAGGAGTAGGTTCACTCGAGGTGGAGTTTGCAGAACTTGGTAATGCGTATTGTAGAATTCAAGAGGTTGTTGTAATTAAATAAGTGAGATAGCCCTCACCTGAATCTGTAGTACTTGTATCATACAGGCTTGTAACGGTATTGTACTGACTATGTTGCTTTTAATGTATAATATGTGATGCATATTTGATTCTTATTTGGATTTGGATCGTGATTTTCATTGTGTGACTAGTTATGTGCATGAAGTTGAGCTTAGAAAGCATGTGCATGATGTAACTATGAGTATTCTCTTTGTGTAATAGGACTAGGGGTTCATGGATATGAGAGTAGGAATCGAGTCTGAGCAGCAGCGCATCGAGTGTGAAGCAAAGGAGAAGGCGGATGAAGACGCCAAGAACCAAGGAACATTACCACCACAAATGAGGCCACTGATGGAGCAGAATTTCATGCAGTATATGCAGATGATGCAGGAGTCCCAGAACTAGTTCGTGGAGGAATTACTTGGACGAGCAGGAATTACTTGCATGGAGCGTAAATAAGTTCATGGAGGAATTACTTGGACGAGCAGTGAACCTAAAGGTCGAGGTGTGAGTCTCTCTGAGTTCCAGAATGCAATGCCACTACCTTTTGCGTTAGCTCTAGAACCAATGGATGCCGAGGATTGGTTGGCCGATACTAAGAGAAAGCTGAAGATTGTAGGGTGAAATGATGAGGCGAAGCTAAGGTATGCAACATATATTTTAACTGGACATGTATCATCTTGGTGGGAGAATCAACTAGCAATGCAACCTCTAGGTAGGGAGTATACTTGGTAGGAGTTCAAATAGAGATTCCGTGAATATCATTTTATGGAAAGTGTTATTGAGATGAATCATACAGAGTTCGAGGAATTGCAACAAGGTTATTCCAGTGTCATGAAGTACATTCGGGAGTTGAGCCAGCTGTCTCATTACGCTGCTGACGAGGTAAGCACTAAATAAAAGTGGAAGAGGCGCTTCATGCGTGGCTTGAATCCATTTGTGAAGATGCAGTTGAGGTTGGACAACAAGCAGAGTTTTCAAAAGTTGATAGATGCAGCTATTACCTTTGAGTATGACTATAAGAATGTACAAGAAGATAGAAGGAAGAGGGCAAAGCAAGAAACCAAGAGGGTTCAAGAAAGTAATCCTAAACGAAATTTGGAGTTTAAACCCTAGGTTATACCTTCCATTAATAATCAAAACCAGGGGCACCATCATCCTGGAGGAACATCATTTGCCACAAATGTGGTATACCTGATCATTTTAGAAGTGAATGCCGAAGGCCAGTGGTGATATGTCATGAATGTGGACAAAAGGGATACATAAGGCCTGATTGTCCCAAGAAGTCAACAGGAGGATGGCCCGAGAAAGGGAGAGGAAGTTCCGAAGGAACTGGTGGACCACCGACAAGAGGTGGAAATTATGCCAAGAACAACAATGGCAAACGGAGAGACCTACCGGAAAGCTAAATTATGCAACCTTGGAGGAGGTGGATAATTCGGAGCATGCAGTGTTAGGTACTCTCAATATTCTCACCAATCCTGGAAAAGTTTTATTTGATATCGGTGAAACTACTTAATTAATATATGAGCAATTTTGTGATTAGTTTGGGATTAGAAGGGCACCATTAGAAAACCCAATGACCGTAATAACAACAGGGGGTACCGTAATAGTATGCCATATTAGGCAAAACCAAGTTATCTAAACTTGTGGTTATACATATACATGATTCCATTGAAAGGAATAGCAGTAGTTTTGGGAATGGATTAGATGACTAAACATGGAGCTGAGATAAACTACAAGGATAAAACAGTCCTAATCAAGACTCCAGGTGGATGAAGGATAGTCTACCAGGCGGAAAAACACACTCATATCTTGGTGGATCTTCAACTTAATTCAATGAAAGAGGTAAAATTGGAAGATATTCCAATAGTGAATGAGTCAAGAATGTTTTCCTAGCAGAGTTACCAGGAATGCCACCTGATCAGGAAATAGAATTCACTATTTGATCTGATACCATGAAAAACGCCTTTTGCTCAAGCACCATACAAGATGGGTCCTAAAGAACTGAAAGAGCCTAAAGATCAAATTGATGAGTTAGATGGTAAAGGATACAAACAAGAAAGTGTATCCCCGTGGGAAACTCAGTGATGTTTATGGATAAAAGAGATGGAGGAAGGAGGATGTGTGAAGATTACAGAAATTTGAACAATGTCAGTATCAAAAACAAGTATCCATTACCGATGATTCATGATTTATTTGATCAAGTCAAGGGAGCGGGAGTGTTTTACAAGATTTATCTGAGATTAGGCTACCATTAAATTAAAATCAAACCTGAAGATGTTCCAAAAATAGCATTTGTTTCAAGGTATGGACACCACGAGTACTTAGTTGTACCTTTTGATTTGACTAATGCACTAACAATCTTCATGAATCTGATGAACAAGATCTTCATGCCATATTTGGACAAGTTTGTTATAATGTTCATTGATGATATCCTGATATATTCCAAGGATAAGGAATATCATGCTGATCATTTAAGAATAGCATTGCAAATTTTGAGAGAACACAAGCTATATGCTAAGTTTAGTAAGTGCAAGTTTTGGCTAGACAAGGTAGAATTCCATTGTCATGTCATCATCATGGATGGAATTGAACAGTGTTGGATTAGAGTTCACCTACCAATGTTAAGAAAATCAAAGGTTTCTTAGGGATGGCAGGTTACTATCGGAGATTCATTGAAGGTTTATGTAAGATAGCCGGACCAATGACCAAATTGCTAAGAAATAATAATCCATATGTGTGGGATGAGAAGTGTGAAGCCAGTTTTCAAGAGTTGAAGAACACGTTAACTACAACACCAATCTTATCAGTACCCGGAACCAGAAAGGATTATAAAGTTTACTATGATGCATCGAAGGAGGGATTAGGTTGTGTACTAATTCAAGATCGCAAGGTAATTTCTTATGGATATAGACAACTCAAACCTCATGAAGTCAACTATCCAACCCATAGAAGCAATAATGTTTGCTTTGAAATGTTGGATGCATTTTCTTTATGGGGCAAGGTGTGAATTATACACGGATCATAAAATTCTCAAATTCTTCTTCACTCAGAAGGAACTAAGCATGAGACATAAGCGATGGTTAGAGTTGATTAAGGATTATGACCCGACGATCAGCTATACTCCAAGAAAAGCCAATTTAGTAGCAGATGCTTTGAGCTGAAAGAGCACAAATACTCGACCAACAAATAGGTAATTTCCAAAAGAATTGCAGATGGACTTGGAAAGCTTAGATATGCAATTTATAAGAACAAAGGCTGTTGGTGGTTTAGCCACAATGAGGGTTCTTGAAGAGAGAAGTAGTGATCTTCATAATGATATCATTTGACATTAACATGTTGATCCATTCATTTCTAAAGAAATTCTAAGAATTTTGGAAGGTCAGACATCATCATTTCACTTAGGAGACTATGGCTCTATGGTTTCAAAATAGAATTTGTGTATGTGATGTACCTGAGATCAGGGAGGTAATACTCCAAGAAGCACACGAAACATAATACTCAATTTATCCAGTGAGTACTAAAATGTACATGTGTAATACTACAGCCTGAAAAGACCATAGCTCTATGAAACACACCAATCCGTGGATCTGTTCATTGGCTTACATAGATCTTAAAGATGAAACAAAGCAAATATTCGTGCATCATAAATAATGAAATGATTAAGAGTATTCAATTATTACAATAATTCATAGCACGCAGGCTAGCTCAAATATATCAATAGCAAACGGAAGCATAAGTATATAATAGGCTCCATCTTCAATTTCCTACAAGCAAACAAATGTTGAGTGGGATACCCCAACCTAGTCGATTACCCAGAATCAGAATATCCTGCAATATAAAATGTAGCAGACCCGAAGGTTCAATACTTGGTTTGTATGGCAAGTAGAGATAAGTAGGGAGGAAATACATCTGGCAACGACATGCTTATTTGGATAGGTGGAAGCTTGGCTATTTTGCGACCATAAACTCTTTTATCCTACTTTCTCAAACAGCTTTTAGATTTTCTTTGAAAATATCCCAATTAAGTTAACCCATCAGTATTACGACAATTAGAAAATTAGAATGAAGGAGAAACATGCCATGAACCTTAATATCAAGCAACTCAATTTTTCCGTAACCGGGGAAACAACTAAGCTCTTAGTTTTAACCCTGTAGGGGTTAGTACATTTTACCCATGTGACTTTGGCCAACCCAGCTCGTACCACCATACTCATATTGTGTGATGATAGGGAGAAGTCCAAGATGAGACCGTTCGGAAAGTAGCTCCCCAAACCCTACACGTACCATACCAACCTACTAAAATTCTATATCTCTGGCTACGTGGGTTCGAGTCACTCTAACCTACTAAGTCCAAACAGCCACTCATTTCTTACTGGCACACGGTTGTATACGTAAGCTACAAAATAAAGAAGCCAATCATTTTTTGTAGATACCTGGGGTGTCTTTTCGCAATGATACCACCAAAAAATGTCAATCCCATCACACCCAGGGGGTTCATTAATTAAGTTGTTGTAGTTTTCTCAAAACAACACTAGCAACAACAACTATCATATGATTTAGCCCAACCCTCATATATCATAGCATGGCTAAGCACATCTATACATATGGTAGTCCAACTACAAGGAATTCCTACCAAGGTATATAGGACATAGCATAGTGATAATACTTTACTACACATGCATCTACAAAATACACCACAAATGCATTGAAAATAGTAGGAAAGTTTATGAAAAAATAGCATCTACTTGCCTTGGTTGCAGTTGACGTCGTTCAAGCACTCGTTGCAATCACACACATTGCACTCCTCGCAATCTATCTAGCAAACGATTGCATACAATATAAACAACGATAAAATCATAAACAATGCAATTTCTCTTGGTCTGTGCTTGGTTGCGTTATTGGATAATTCCAAACCATGTTTGGGCATAAGTTGTGCCAAGATCTAACCCGGTTTCACCAAAATGGGGAGTTCTCGACCCCCTAATAATTAAATTTCCAGAACACCTTCGTTTTTAGGTGACATCGCATGTCTGCGAACGGATCACACTTGGGAACAAGGTTTTGGACATTTCAGCATTCCACCACACTTTCATACACATGCTAGGGTTCATTGCAAGGTTTGGAGGTATTCCAATGTCCCGAAGATCTTCTTCCTACAAAACCCTGATATGTGGGCCTGGATCGTCTACCCCCTAGATGTTCTTATGAAAGGGGTAGCCCGGTGGATTTTCTCTTGGTTTGTGCTTGGTTGGGTTATCTGATAATTCCAAACCATGTTTGGGCACAAGTTGTGACATGATCCAACCCGGTTTCACCGAAACGGGGAGTTCCCAGCGAATTAAATTCCAGGATCTTCATTTTTAGGTGATAGTGCATGTTTGCAAACAGGGTGACATTTGGCACCATGTTTTGGACATTTCAGCATTCCACCACAATTTAATACACATGCTAGGGTCCATTGCATGGGTTTGGAGGTATTCCGATGCTCCGAGGCGTTTCTTCCTATGAAACCCTGATCTGTGGGCCCAGAATCGTCTACCCCCTAGATGTTCTTATGAAAGGGGTAGCCCGGTGGATTTTTCTCTTGGTTTGTGCTTGGTTGGGTTATATGATAATTCCAGACCATGTTTGGGCATAAGTTGTGACAATATCTAACCTGGTTTCACCGAAATGGGGAGTCCTCGACCCCCTAATAATTAAATTTCTAGAACACCTTTGTTTTTAGGTGACATCTCATGTCTGCGAACGAGTCACACTTGGGAACCATGTTTTGGACATTTCATCATTCCACCACACTTTAATACACATGCTAGAGTCTATGGCAAGGTTTGGAGGTATGCCGATGTCTCGAAGAGCTTCTTCCCTACAAAACCATGATCCGTGGGCCTGGATCGTCTACCCCCCTAGATGTTCCTATGAAAGGGGTAGCCCGGTGGATTTTTCTCTTGGTTTGTGCTTGGTTGGGTTATATGATAATTCCAAACCATGTTTGGGCTCCAGTTGTGACATGATCCAACCCGGTTTCAGCGAAATGGGGAGTTCCCAGCCAATTAAATTCTAGGATCTTCGTTTTTAGGTGATACTGCATGTCTGCAAAGAGGGTGACACTTGGGCACCATGTTTTGGAAATTTCAGCATTCCACCACACTTTAATACACATGCTAGGGTCCATTGAATGGGTTTGGAGGTATTCCGATGCTCCGAGGCGCTTCTTCCTATGAAACCCTGATCTATCGGCCTAGAATCGTCTACCCCCTAGATGTTCTTATGAAAGGGGTAGCCCGCTGGATTTTTCTCTTGGTTTGTGTTTGGTTGGGTTATAGGATAATTCCAAACCAAGTTTGGGCATAAGTTGTGACAATATCTAACCTGGTTTGACCGAAATGGGGAGTTCTCGACCCCCTAATAATTAAATTTCCAGAACACCTTCGTTTTTATGTCACATCGCATGTCTGCGAATGGGTCACGCTTGGGAACCATATTTTGGACAATTAAGCATTTTCCACCACACTTTAATACACATTCTAGGGTCCATTGCAAGGTTTGGAGGTATTCCGATGTCCCGAAGAGCTTCTTCCTACAAAACCCTGATCCGTGGGACTAGATCATCTACCCACCTATATTTTCTTATGAAAGGGGTAGCCCGGTGGATTTTTCTCTTGGTTTGTGCTAGGTTGGGTTATATGATAATTACAAACGATGTTTGGGAACAATTTGTGACATGATCCAACCCGGTTTCACCGAAACGGGGAGTTCCCGGCCAATTAAATTCCAGTATCTTCGTTTTTAGGTGATAGTGCATGTATGCAAAGAGGGTGACACTTGGGCACCGTATTTTGGACATTTAATCATTCCACCAGACTTTAATACACATTCTAGGGTCCATTGCATGGGTTTGGAGGTATTCCTATGCTCCGAGGCGCTTCTTCCTATGAAACCCTGATCTATATGGGCCCAGAATCGTCTATCCCCTAGATGTTATAATGAAAGGGGTAGCCCGGTGGATTTTTCTATTGGTTTGTGCTTGGTTGGGTTATAGTATTATTACAAACCATGTTTGGGCATAATTTGTGACAAGATCTAACCTGGTTTCACCGAAATGGGGAGTTCTCGACCCCCTAATAATTAAATTTCCAGAACACCTTCGTTTTTAGGTGACATCGCATGTCTGCGAACGGGTCACACTTGGCAACCAGGTTTTGGACATTTCAGCATTCCACCACACTTTAATACACATGCTAGGGTCCATTGCAAGGTTTGGAGGTATTCCGATGTCCCGAAGAGCTTCTTCCTATAAAACCCTAATTTGTGGGCCTGGATCGTTTACCCCTAGATGTTCTTATGAAAGGGGTAGCCCGGTGGATTTCTCTCTTGGTTTCTTCTTGGTTGGGTTATATGATAATTCCAAACCATGTTTGGGCACAATTTGTGACATGATCCAACCTGGTTTCACCGAAACGGGGAGTTCCCGGCCAATTAAATTCTAGGATCTTCATTTTTAGGTGATAGTGCATGTCTGCAAAGAAGGTGACACTTGGGAACCATGTTTTGGACATTTCATCATTCCACCACACTTTAATACACATTATAGGGTCCATTGCATGGGTTCGGAGGTATTCCGATGCTCATAGGCGTTTTTTCCTATGAAACCCTGATCTGTGAGCCCAAAATCGTCTACCCCCCTAGATGTTCTTATGAAAAGGGTAGCCCGGTGGATTTTCCTCTTGGTTCGTGCTTGGGTTATAGAATAATTGCAAACCATGTTTGGGCATAATTTGGGACAAGATCTATCCTGGTTTCACCGGAATTGGGAGTTCTCGACCCCCTAATATTTAAATTTCCACAACACCTTCGTTTTTAGGTGACATCGCATGTCTGTGAATGGGTCACACTGGGGAACCAGGTTTTCGACATTTCAGCATTCCACCACACTTTAATACACATGCTAGGGTCCATTGCAAGGTTTGGAGGTATTCCGATGTCCCGAAGAGCTTCTTCCTACAAAACCCTGATCCGTGGGCCTGGATCGTCTACCCCCTTGATGTTCTTATGAAAGGAGTAGTCGGGTGGATTTTTCTCTTGGTTTGTGCTTGCTTGGGTTATATGATCATGCCAAACCATGTTTGGGCACAAGTTGTGACATGATCCAAACCGGTTTCACCGAAACGGGGAGTTCCCGGCCAATTAAATTACAGGATCTTTCTTTTTAGGTGATAGTGCATGTCTGCAAAGAGGGTGACGCTTGGGAACCATGTTTTGGGCATTTCATTATTCCACCACACTTTAATACACATGCTAGGGTCCATTGCATGGGTTTGGAGGTATTCCGACGCTCCGAGGAGCTTCTTCCTATGAAACCCTGATCTGTTGGCCCAGAATCGTCTACCCCCCTAGATGTTCTGATGAAAGGGGTAGCCCGATGGATTTTTCTCTTGGTTTGTTCTTGGTTGGGTTATAGGATAATTCCAAACCATGTTTGGGCGTAAGTCGTCACAATATCTAACCTGGTTTCACCAAAATGGGGAGTTCTCGACCCCCTAATAATTAAATTACTAGAACACCTTCGTTTTTAGGTGACATCGCATGTCTGCGAACGGGTCACACTTGGGAACCATGTTTTGGACATTTCAGCATTCCACCACACTTTAATACACGTGCTAGGGTCTATTACAAGGTTTGGAGGTATTCCGATGTCTCGAAGCGCTTCATCCCTACAAAACCATGATCGGTGGGCCTGGATCGTCTACCCCTCCTAGATGTTCTTATGAAAGGGGTAGACCGGTGGATTTTTCTCTTGGTTTGTGTTTGGTTGGGTTATATGATAATTCCAAACCATGATTGGTCACAAGTTTTGACATGATCCAACCTGGTTTCACCGAATAGGGGAGTTCCCAGCCAATTAAATTCCACGATCTTCGTTTTTAGGTGATAGTGCATGTCAGCAAATGGGGTGACACTTGGGCACCATGTTTTGCATATTTCAGCATTCCACCACACTTTAATACACATGCTAGGGTCCATTGCGTGGGTTTGGAGGTATTCCGATGGTCGAAGGAGCTTCTTCCTATGAAACCCTGATCTATATGGGCCCAAAATCGTCTACCCATAGATGTTCTTATGAAAGGTGTAACCCGGTGGATTTTTCTCTTGGTTTGTGCTTGGTTGGGTTATAGGATAATTACAAACCATGTTTGGGCATAATTTGTGACAAGATCTAAGCTGGTTTCACCGAAATGGGGAGTTCTCGACCCCTAATAATTAAATTTCCAGAATACCTTCGTTTTTAGGTGACATCGCATGTCTGCGAACGGGTCACGCTTGGGAACCAGGTTTTGGATATTTCAGTATTCCACCACACTTTAATACACATGCTAGTGTCCATTGCAAGGTTTGGAGGTATTCCGATGTACCGAAGAGCTTCTTCCTACAAAACCCTGATCCGTGGGCCCGGACCGTCTACCCCCTAGATGTTCTTATGAAAGGGGTATCCCGGTGGATTTTTCTCTTGGTTTCTGCTTGGTTGGGTTATATGATAATTCCAAAACATGTTTGGGCACAAGTTGTGACATAATCCAACCCGGTTTCACCGAAACGGGGAGTTCCCAGCCAATTAAATTCCAGGATCTTCGTTTTTCGGTGATATTGCACGCCTACGAAGCGGGTTACACTTGGGCACCATGTTTTGCACATTTCAGCATTCCACCACACTTTATTACACATGCTAGGGTCCATTGCATGGGTTTGGAGGTATTCCGATGCTCCGAGGCGCTTCTTCCTATGAAACCCTGATCTATATGGGTCCAGAATCGTCTATCCCCTAGATGTTCTTATGAAAGGCTAGCCCTGTTGATTTTTCTCTTGGTTTGTGCTTCGTTGGGTTATAGGATAATTCAAAACCATGTTTGGGCATAAGTTGTGACAAGACCTAACCTGGTTTCACCGAAATGGGGAGTTCTCGACCACCTAATAATTAAATTTCCAGAACACCTTCGTTTTTAGGTGACATCGCAATCTAAAAACGGGTCACGCTTGGGAACCAGATTTTGGATATTTCAGCATTCCACCACACTTTAATGCACATGCTAGGGTCCATTTCAAGGTTTGGAGGTATTCCGATGTCCCGAAGAGCTTCTTCCTACAAAAACCTGATCTGTGGGCCTAGATCGTCTACCCCCCTAGATGTTCTTATGAAAGGGGTTGCCCGGTGGATTTTTCTCTTGGTTTGTTCTTGGTTGGGTTATATGATAATTCCAAACCATGTTCGGGCACAAGTTGTGACATGATCCAACCTGGTTTCACCAAAACGGGGAGTTCCCGGCCAATTAAATTCTAGGATCTTCATTATTAGGTGATAGTGCATGTCTGCAAAGAGGGTGACACTTGGGCACCTTGTTTTGGACATTTCAGCATTCCACCACACTTTAATACACATTCTAGGGTCCATTGCATGGGTTTGGAGGTATTCCGATGCTCTGAGGCATTTCTTCCTATGAAACCCTGATCTGTGGGCCCAGAATCGTCTACCCCCGCCCCCTAGATGTTCTTATGAAAGGGGTAGCCCCTTGGATTTTTATCTTGGTTTGTTCTTGGTTGGGTTATTGGATAATTCCAAACCATGTTTGGGCCAAAGTTGTGACAAGATCTAACCTGGTTTCACCGAAATGGGGAGTTCTCGACCCCCTAATAATTAAATTTCTAGAACACCTTCGTTTTTAGGTGACATCGCATGTCTGCGAACGGGTCACACTTGGGAACATGTTTTTGGACATTTCAGCATTCGACCACACTTTCATACACATGCTAAGATCCATTGCAAGGTTTGGAGGTAATCCGAATTCCCGTAGGTCTTCTTCCTACAAAACCCTGATATGTGGGCCTGGATCGTCTACCCCCCTAGATGTTCTTATGAAATGGGTAGCCCGGTGGATTTTTCTCTTGGTTTGTGCTTGGTTATGTTATATGATAATTCCAAACCATGTTTGGGCACAATTTGTGACATGATCCAACCCGGTTTCACCGAAACGGGGAGTTCCCAGCCAATTAAATTCTAGGATCTTCGTTTTCAGGTGATACTGCATGTTTGCAAAGAGGGTGACACTTGGGCACCATGTTTTGGAAATTTCAGCAGTCCACCACACTTTAATACGCATGCTAGGGTCCATTGCATGGGGTTGGAGGTATTCCGATGCTCCGAGGCACTTCTTCCTATGAAACCCTGATCTGTGGGCCCAGAATCGTCTACCCCCTAGTTGTTATTATGAAAGAGGTAGCCCGCTGGATATTTTTCTTGGTTTGCGTTTGGTTGGATTATAGGATAATTCCAAACTTGGGCATAAGGCGTGACAAGATCTAACCTGGTTTGACCGAAATGGGGAGTTCTCGAACCCTAATAATTAAATTTCCAGAACACCTTCGTTTTTAGGTCACATCGCATGTCTGCGAACGGGTCACGCTTGGGATCCATATTTTAATACACATTCTAGGGTCCATTGCAAGGTTTGGAGGTATTACAATGTCCCGAAGAGCTTCTTCCTACAAAACCCTGATCCGTGGGCCAGGATCGTCTACCCACCTAGATGTTCTTATGAAAGGGGTAACCCGGTGGATTTTTCTCTTGGTTTGTGCTTGGTTGGGTTATATGATAATTCCAAACCATTTTTGGGAACAAGTTGTGACATGATCCAACCCGCTATCACCAAAACGGGGAGTTCCCGGCCAATTATATTCCAGGATCTTCGTTTTTAGGTGATAGTGCATGTCTGCAAAGATGGTGACACTTGGGCACCGTGTTTTGGACATTTCATCATTCCACCACACTTTAATACACATGCTAGGGTCCATTGCATGGGTTTTGAGGTATTCCGATGCTCCGAGGCGCTTCTTCCTATGAAACCCTGATCTATATGGGCCCAGAATCGTCTACCCCCTAGATGTTCTTATGAAAGGGGTAGCACGGTGGATTTTTCTCTTGGTTTGTGCTTGGTTGTGTCATAGGATAATTCAAAACCGTGTTTGGGCATAAGTTGTCACAAGATCTAACCTGGTTTCACCGAAATGGGGAGTTCTCGACCACCTAATAATTAAATTTCCAGAACACCTTCGTTTTTAGGTGACATCGCAATCTAAAAGCGGGTCACGCTTGGGAACCACATTTTGGATATTTCAGCATTCCACCACACTTTAATGCACATGGTAGGGTCCATTGCATGGGTTTGGAGGTATTCCGATGCTCCGAGGCGCTTCTTCCTATGAAACCCTGATCTATATGGGCCCATACATCTAGCAACAACATGCTTATTTGGATAGGTGGAAGCTTGGCTATTTTGCGACCATAAACTCTTTTATCCTACTTTCTCAAACAGCTTTTAGATTTTCTTTGAAAATATCCCAATTAAGTTAACCCATCAATATTACGACAATTAGAAAATTAGAATGAAGGAGAAACATGTCATGAACCTTAATATCAAGCAACTCAATTTTTCTATAACCGGGGAAACAACTAAGTTCTTAGTTTTAACCCTGTAGGGGTTAGTACATTTTACCCATGTGACTTGGCCAACCCAGCTCGTACCACCATACTCATATTGTGTGATGATAGGGAGAAGTCCAAGATGAGACCGTTCGGAAAGTAGCTCCCCAAACCCTACACGTACCATACCAACCTACTAAAATTCTATATCTCTGGCTACGTGGGTTCGAGTCACTCTAACCTCCTAAGTCCAACCAGCCACTCATTTCTTACTGGAACACGGTTGTATACGTAAGCTACAAAATAAAGAAGCCAATCATTTTCTGTAGATACCTGGGTGTCTTTTCGCAATAATACCACCAAAAAATGTCAATCCCATCACACCCAGGGGGTTCCTTAATTAAGTTGTTTTAGTTTTCTCAAAACAACACTAGCAACAACAACTATCATATGATTTAGCCCAACCCTCATATATCATAGCATGGCTAAGCACATCTATACATATGGTAGTCAAACTACAAGGAATTCCTACCAAGGTATATAGGACATAGCATAGTGATAATACTTTCCTACACATGCATCTACTAAATACACCACAAATGCATTGAAAATAGTAGGAAAGTTTATGAAAAAAATAGCATCTACTTGCCTTGGTTGCAGTTGACGTCGTTCAAGCACTCGTTGCAATCACACACGTTGCACTCCTCGCAATCTATCGAGCAAACAATTGCATACAATATAAACAACCATACAATCATAAACAATGCAATTTCTCTTGGTTTGTGCTTGGTTGCGTTATTGGATAATTCCAAACCATGTTTGGGCATAAGTTGTGCCAAGATCTAACCCGGTTTCACCAAAATGGGGAGTTCTCGACCCCCTAATAATTTAATTTCCAGAACACCTTCGTTTTTAGGTGACATCGCATATCTGCGAACGGGTCACACTTGGGAACAAGGTTTTGGACATTTCAGCATTCCACCACAGTTTCGTACACATGCTAGGGTTCATTGCAAGGTTTGGAGGTATTCCGATGTCCCGAAGATCTTCTTCCTACAAAACCCTGATATGTGGGCCTGGATCGTCTACCCCCTAGATGTTCTTATGAAAGGGGTAGCCCGGTGGATTTTCTCTTGGTTTGTGCTTGGTTGGGTTATCTGATAATTCCAAACCATGTTTGGGCACAAGTTGTGACATGATCCAACCCGGTTTCACCGAAACGGGGAGTTCCCAGCGAATTAAATTCAAGGATCTTCATTTTTAGGTGATAGTGCATGTTTGCAAACAGGGTGACATTTGGGAACCATGTTTTGGACATTTCAGCATTCCACCACACTTTAATACACATGCTAGGGTCCATTGCATGGGTTTGGAGGTATTCCGATGCTCCGAGGCGCTTCTTCCTATGAAACCCTGATCTGTGGGCCTAGAATCGTCTACCCCCTAGATGTTCTTATGAAAGGGGTAGCCCGATGGATTTTTCTCTTGGTTTGTGCTTGGTTGGGTTATAGGATAATTCCAGACCATGTTTGGGCATAAGTTGTGACAATATCTAACCTGGTTTCACCGAAATGGGGAGTCCTCGACCCCCTAATAATTAAATTTCTAGAACCCCTTCGTTTTTAGGTGACATCTCATGTCTGCGAACGAGTCACACTTGGGAACCATGTTTTGGACATTTCATCATTCCACCACACTTTAATACACATGCTAGAGTCTATTGCAAGCTTTGGAGGTATGCCGATGTCTCGAAGAGCTTCTTCCCTACAAAACCATGATCCGTGGGCCTGGATCGTCTACCCCTCTAGATGTTCTTATGAAAGGGGTAGCCCGGTGGATTTTTCTCTTGGTTTGTCCTTGGTTGGGTTATATGATAATTCCAAACCATGTTTGGGCTCAAGTTGTGACATGATCCAACCCGGTTTCACCGAAATGGGGAGTTCCCAGCCAATTAAATTCTAGGATCTTCGTTTTCAGGTGATACTGCATGTCTACAAAGATGGGTGACACTTGGGCACCATGTTTTGGAAATTTCAGCATTCCACCACACTTTAATACACATGCTAGGGTCCACTGCATGGGTTTGGAGGTATTCCGATGCTCCGAGGCGCTTCTTCCTATGAAACCCTGATCTATGGGCCTAGAATCGTCTACCCCCCTAGATGTTCTTATGAAAGGGGTAGCCCGCTGGATTTTTCTCTTGGTTTGTGTTTGGTTGGGTTATAGGATAATTCCAAACCAAGTTTGGGCATAAGTTGTGACAAGATCTAACCTGGTTTGACCGAAATGGGGAGTACTCGACCCCCTAATAATTAAATTTCCAGAACACCTTCGTTTTTATGTCACATCGCATGTCTGCGAACGGGTCACGCTTGGGAACCATATTTTGGACATTTCAGCATTTTCCACCAAACTTTAATACACATTCTAGGGTCCATTGCAAGTGTTGGAGGTATTCCGATGTCCCGAAGAGCTTCTTCCTACAAAACCCTGATCCGTGGGACTGGATCGTTTACCCACCTATATGTTCTTATGAAAAGGGTATCCCGGTGGATTTTTCTCTTGGTTTGTGCTAGGTTGGGTTATATGATAATTCCAAACGATGTTTGGGAACAAGTTGTGACATGATCCAACCCGGTTTCACCGAAACGGGGAGTTCCCGGCCAATTAAATTCCAGGATCTTCGTTTTTAGGTGATAGTGCATGTCTGCAAAGAGGGTGACACTTGAGCACGTATTTTGGACATTTCATCATTCCACCAGACTTTAATACACATGCTAGGGTCCATTGCATGGGTTTGGAGGTATTCCTATGCTCCGAGGCGCTTCTTTCTATGAAACCCTGATCTATATGGGCCTAGAATCGTCTATCCCCTAGATGTTATAATGAAAGGGGTAGCCCGGTGGATTTTTCTATTGGTTTGTGCTTTGTTGGGTTATAGTATTATTACAAACCATGTTTGGGCATAATTTGTGACAAGATCTAACCTGGTTTCACCGAAATGGGTAGTTCTTGACCCCCTAATAATTAAATTTCCAGAACACCTTCGTTTTTAGGTGACATCGCATGTCTGCGAACGGGTCACGCTTGGCAACCAGGTTTTGGACATTTCAGCATTCCACCACACTTTAATACACATGCTAGGGTCCATTGCAAGTTTTGGAGGTATTCCGATGTCCCGAACAACTTCTTCCTACAAAAGCCTAATCTGTGGGCCTGGATCGTTTACCCCCTAGATGTTCTTATGAAAGGGGTAGCCCGGTGATTTTTTCTCTTGGTTTGTGCTTGGTTGGGTTATGTAATAATTCCAAACCATGTTTGGGCACAAGTTGTGACATGATCCAACCCGGTTTCACCGAAACAGGGAGTTCCCAGCGAATTAAATTCAAGGATCTACATTTTTAGGTGATAGTGCATGTTTGCAAACAGGGTGACATTTGGGCACCATGTTTTTGACATTTCAGCATTCCACCACACTTTAATACACATGATAAAGTCCATTGCATGGGTTTGGAGGTATTCCGATGCTCCGAGGCGCTTCTTCCTATGAAACCCTGATCTGTGGGCCCAGAATCGTCTACCCGTAGATGTTCTTATGAAAGGGGTAGCCCGATGGATTTTTCTCTTGGTTTGTGCTTGGTTGGGTTATAGGATAATTCCAGACCATGTTTGGGCATAAGTTGTGACAATATCTAACCTGGTTTCACCGAAATGGGGAGTCCTCGACCCCCTAATAATTAAATTTCTAGAACACCTTCGTTTTTAGGTGACATCTCATGTCTGCGAACGAGTCACACTTGGGAACCATGTTTTGGACATTTCATCATTCCACCACACTTTAATACACATGCTAGAGTCTATTGCAAGGTTTGGAGGTATGCCGATGTCTCGAAGAGCTTCTTCCCTACAAAACCATGATCCGTGGGCCTGGATCGTCCACCCCTCTAGATGTTCTTATGAAAGGGGTAGCCCGGTGGATTTTTCTCTTGGTTTGTCCTTGGTTGGGTTATATGATAATTCCAAACCATGTTTGGGCTCAAGTTGTGACATGATCCAACCCGGTTTCACCGAAATGGGGAGTTCCCGGCCAATTAAATTCTAGGATCTTCGTTTTCAGGTGATACTGCATGTCTGCAAAGAGGGTGACACTTGGGCACCATGTTTTGGAAATTTCAGTATTCCACCACACTTTAATACACATGCTAGGGTCCACTGCATGGGTTTGGAGGTATTCCGATGCTCTGAGGCGCTTCTTCCTATGAAACCCTGATCTATGGGCCTAGAATCGTCTACCCCCTAGATGTTCTTATGAAAGGGGTAGCCCGCTGGATTTTTCTCTTGGTTTCTGTTTGGTTGGGTTATAGGATAATTCCAAACCAAGTTTGGGCATAAGTTGTGACAAGATCTAACCTGGTTTGACCGAAATAGGGAGTACTCGACCCCCTAATAATTAAATTACTAGAACACCTTCGTTTTTATGTCACATCGCATGTCTGCGAACGGGTCACGCTTGGGAACCATATTTTGGACATTTCAGCATTCCACCACACTTTAGTACACATGCTAGGGTCCATTGCAAGTTTTGGAGGTATTCCGATGTCCCGAATAGCTTCTTCCTACAAAACCCTAATCTGTGGGCCTGGATCGTTTACCCCCTAGATGTTCTTATGAAAGGGGTAGCCCGGTGAATTTTTCTCTTGATTTGTTCTTGGTTGGGTTATATGATAATTCCAAACCATGTTTGGGCACAATTCGTGACATGATCCAACCTGGTTTCACCGAAACGGGGAGTTCCCGGCCAATTAAATTCTAGGATCTTCATTTTTAGTTGATAGTGCATGTCTGCAAAGAGGGTGACACTTGGGCACCATGTTTTGGACATTTCAGCATTCCACCACACTTTAATACACATTCTAGGGTCCATTGCAAGGGTTTGGAGGTATTCCGATGCTCATAGGCGTTTTTTCCTATGAAACCCTGATCTGTGAGCCCAAAATCGTCTACCCCCCTAGATGTACTTATGAAAAGGGTAGCCCGGTGGATTTTCCTCTTGGTTTGTGCTTGGGTTATAGAATAATTGCAAACCATGTTTGGGCATAATTTGTGACAAGATCTATCCTGGTTTCACCGGAATTGGGAGTTCTCGACCCCCTAATATTTAAATTTCCACAACACCTTCGTTCTTAGGTGACATCGCATGTCTGTGAATGGGTCACACTGGGGAACCAGGTTTTCGACATTTCAGTATTTCACCACACTTTAATACACATGCTAGGGTCCATTGCAAGGTTTGGAGGTATTCCGATGTCCCGAAGAGCTTCTTCCTACAAAATCCTGATTCGTGGGCCTGGATCGTCTACCCCCCTTGATGTTCTTATGAAAGGAGTAGTCGGTTGGATTTTTCTCTTGGTTTGTGCTTGGTTGGGTTATATGATCATTCCAAACCATATTTGGGCACAAGTTGTTACATGATCCAAACCGGTTTCACCGAAACGGGGAGTTGCCGGCCAATTAAATTACAGGATCTTTGTTTTTAGGTGATAGTGCATGTCTGCAAAGAGGGTGACACTTGGGCACCATGTTTTGGGCATTTCATTATTCCACCACACTTTAATACACATGATAGGGTCCATTGCATGGGTTTGGAGGTATTCCGACGCTCCGAGGAGCTTCCTCCTATGAAACCCTCATCTGTTGGCCCAGAATCGTCTACCCCCCTAGATGTTCTGATGAAAGGGGTAGCCCGATGGATTTTTCTCTTGGTTTGTTCTTGGTTGGGTTATAGGATAATTCCAAACCATGTTTGGGCATAAGTCGTCAGAATATCTAACCTGGTTTCACCGAAATGGGGAGTTCTCGACCCCCTAATAATTAAATTTCTAGAACACCTTCGTTTTTAGGTGACATCGCATGTCTGCGAACGGGTCACACTTGGGACCCATGTTTTGGACATTTCAGCATTCCACCACACTTTAATACACATTCTAGGGTCTATTACAAGGTTTGGAGGTATTCCGATGTCTCGAAGAGCTTCTTCCCTACAAAACCATGATCGGTGGGCCTGGATCGTCTACCCCTCCTAGATGTTCTTATGAAAGGGGTAGCCCGGTGGATTTTTCTCTTGGTTTGTGTTTGGTTGGGTTATATGATAATTCCAAACCATGTTTGGTCACAAGTTGTGACATGATCCAACCTGGTTTCACCGAATAGGGGAGTTCCCAGCCAATTAAACTCCATGATCTTCGTTTTTAGGTGATAGTGCATGTCACCAAATGGGGTGACACTTGGGCACCATGTTTTGGACATTTCAGCATTCCACCACACTTTATTACACATGCTAGGGTCCATTTCATGGGTTTGTAGGTATTCCGATGCTCCGAAGTGCTTCTTCCTATGAAACCCTGATCTATATGGGCCCAGAATCATCTACCCCCTAGATGTTCTTATGAAAGGGGTAGACCGGTGGATTTTTCTCTTGGTTTGTTCTTGTTTGGCTTATATGATAATTACAAACCATGTTTTGGCATAATTTGTGACAAGATCTAACCTAGTTTCACCGAAATGGGGAGTTCTCGACCCCCTAATAATTAAATTTCTAGAACACCTTCGTTTTAGGTGACATCGCATGTCTGCGAATGGGTCACGCTTGGTAACCATGATTTGGACATTTCAGCAATCCACCACAGTTTTATACACATGCTAGGGTCCATTGCAAGGTTTGGAGGTATTCCGATGTCCCGAAGAGCTTCTTCCTACAAAACCTTGATTCATGGCCTGGATCGTGTACCCCCTAGATGTTCTTATAAAAGGGGTAGCCCGGTGGATTTTTCTCTTAGTTTGTGCTTGGTTGGGTTATATGATAATTCCAAACCATGTTTGGGCACAAGTTGTGACATGATCCAACCCGGTTTCACCGAAATAGGGAGTTCCCGGCCAATTAAATTCCAGGATATTCGTTTTTTCAGGGATAGTGCATGCCTACGAAGCGGGTTACACTTGGGCACCATGTTTTGCACATTTCAGCATTCCACCACACTTTAATACACATTCTAGGGTCCATTGCATGGGTTTGGAGGTATTCCGATGCTCCGAGGCGCTTCTTCCTATGAAACCCTGATCTATATGGGTCCAGAATCGTCTACCCGCCTAGATGTTCTTATGAAAGGGCTAGCCCGGTGGATTTTTCTCTTGGTTTGTGCTTCGTTGGGTTATAGGATAATTCAAAACCATGTTTGGGCATAAGTTGTGACTAGACCTAACCTGGTTTCACCGAAATGGGGAGTTCTCGACCACCTAATAATTAAATTTCCAGAACACCTTCGTTTTTAGGTAACATCGCAATCTGAAAACGGGTCACGCTTGGGAACCAGATTTTGGATATTTCAGAATTCCACCACACTTTAATGCACATGCTAGGGTCCATTTCAAGGTTTGGAGGTATTCCGATGTCCCGAAGAGCTTCTTCCTACAAAACCCTGATCTGTGGGCCTAGATCGTCTACCCCCTAGATGTTCTTATGAAAGGGGTTGCCCGGTGGATTTTTCTCTTGTTTTGTGCTTGGTTGGGTTATATGATAATTCCAAACCATGTTTGGGCACAAGTTGTGACATGATCCAACCTGGTTTCACCAAAACGGGGAGTTCCCGGCCAATTAAATTCTAGGATCTTCATTATTAGGTGATAGTGCATGTCTGCAAAGAGGGTGACACTTGGGCACCATGTTTTGGGCATTTAAGCATTCCACCACACTTTAATACACATTCTAGGGTCCATTGCATGGGTTTGGAGGTATTCCAATGCTCTGAGGCGTTTCTTCCTATGAAACCCTTATCTGTGGGCCCAGAATCGTCTACCCCCCCTAGATGTTCTTATGAAAGCGGTAGCCCGTTGGATTTTTCTCTTGGTTTGTGCTTGGTTGGGTTATTGGATAATTCTAAACCATGTTTGGGCATAAGTTGTGACAAGATCTAACCCGGTTTCACCGAAATGGGGAGTTCTCGACCCCCTAACAATTAAATTTCTAGAACACCTTCGTTTTTAGGTGACATCGCATGTCTGCGAACGGTTCACACTTGGGAACATGGTTTTGGACATTTCAGCATTCCACCACACTTTTATACACATGCTAGGGTCCATTGCAAGGTTTGGAGGTATTCCGATGTCCCGAAGATCTTCTTCCTACAAAACCCTGATATGTGGGCCTGGATCATCTACCCCCTAGATGTTATTATGAAAGGGGTAGCCCAGTGGATTTTTCTCTTGGTTTGTGCTTGGTTGGGTTATATGATAATTCCAAACCATATTTCGGCATAAGTTGTGACATGAAACCCTGATCTATGGGCCCAGAATTGTCTACCCCCTAGATGTTCTTATGAAAGGGGTAGCCCGCTGGATTTTTCTCTTGGTTTGTGTTTGGTTGGGTTATAGGATAATTCCAAACCATGTTTGGGTATAAGTTGTGACAAGATCTAACCTGGTTTGACCGAAATGGGGAGTTCTCGACCCCCTAATAATTAAATTTTGAGAACACCTTCGTTTTTAGGTCACATCGCATGTCTGCAAACGGGTCACGCTTGGGAACCATATTTTGGACATTTCAGCATTTTCCACCATACTTTAATTCACATTCTAGGGTCCATTGCAAGGTTTGGAGGTATTCCGATGTCTCGAAGAGCTTCTTCCTACAAAACCCTGATCTGTGGGCCTGGATCGTCTACCCACCTAGATGTTCTTATGAAAGGGGTAGCCCGGTGGATTTTTCTCTTGGTTTTAGGTGATAGTGCATGTCTGCAAAGAGGGTGACACTTGGGCACCATCTTTTGGACATTTCAGCATTCCACCACACTTTAATACACATTCTAGGGTCCATTTCATGGGGTTGGAGGTATTCCGATGCTCCGAGGAGCTTCTTCCTACGAAACCCTGATCTGTGGGCCTAGAATCGTCTACCCCCTAGATGATCTTATGAAAGGGGTAGATCGGTGTATTTTTCTCTTGGTTTGTGCTTGGTTGGGTTATAGGATAATTCCAAACCATGTTTGGGCATAAGTTGTGACTAGATCTAACCTGGTTTCACCGAAACGGGGAGTTCCCAGCCAATTAAATTCCAGGATCTTCGTTTTTAGGTGATAGTGCATGTCAGCAAAGAGGGTGACACTTGGGCACCATGTTTTGGACATTTCAGCATTCCACCAAACTTTAATACACATGCTAGGGTCCATTGCAAGGGTTTGGAGGTATTCCGATGCTCCGAAGTGCTTCTTCCTATGAAACCCTGATCTATATGGGCCCAGAATCGTCTACCCCTAGATGTTCTTATGAAAGGGGTAAACCGGTGGATTTTTTCTTGGTTTGTTCTTGGTTGGCTTATAGGATAATTACAAACCATGTTTGGGAATAAGTTGTGACAAGATCTAACCTGGTTTCACCGAAATGGGGAGTTCTTGACCCCCTCATAATTAAATTTCCAGAACACCTTCGTTTTTAGGTGACATCGCATGTCTGCGAACAGGTCACGCTTGGTAACCATGTTTTGGACATTTCAGCATTCCACCACACTTTTATACACATGCTGGGGTCCATTGCAAGGTTTGGAGGTATTCCGATGTCCCGAAGAGCTTCTTCCTATAAAACCCTGATTCGTGGGCCTGGATCGTCTACCCCCCTAGATGTTCTTATGAAAGGGGTAGCCCGGTGGATTTTTCTCTTGGTTTGTGCTTGGTTGGGTTATATAATAATTCCAAACGATGTTTGGGCACAACTTGTGATATGATCCAACCCGGTTTCACCGAAACAGGGAGTTCCCAGCCAATTAAATTCCAGGATATTCGTTTTTTCGGTGATAGTGCATGCCTACGAAGCGGGTTACACTTGGGCACCCTGTTTTGCATATTTCAGCATTCCACCACACTTCAATACACATGCTAGGGTCCATTGCATGGGTTTGGAGGTATTCCGATGCTCTAAGGCGCTTCTTCCTATGAAACCTTGATCTTTATGGGCCCAGAATCGTCTACCCCCTAGATGTTCTTATGAAAGGGGTAGCCCGGTGGATTTTTCTCTTGGTTTGTGATTGGTTGGGTTATAGGATAATTACAAACTTGTTTGGGCATAAGTTGTGACAAGATCTAACCTGGTTTCACCGAAATGGGGAGTTCTCGACCCCTAATAATTAAATTTCCAGAATACCTTCGTTTTTAGGTGACATCGCATGTCTGCGAACGGGTCACGCTTGGGAACCAGGTTTTGGGCATTTCAGCATTCCACCACACTTTAATACACATGCTAGTGTCCATTGCAAGGTTTGGAGGTATTCCGATGTCCCGAAGAGCTTCTTCCTACAAAACCCTGATCCATGGGCCCGGACCGTCTACCCCCTAGATGTTCTTATGAAAGGGGTATCCCGGTGGATTTTTCTCTTGGTTTGTGCTTGGTTGGGTTATATGATAATTCAGAACCTAGTTTGGGCACAAGTTGTGACATGATCCAACCCGGTTTCACCTAAACGGGTAATTCCCAGCCAATTAAATTCCAGGATCTTCGTTTTTTTTATGATAGTGCATGCCTATGAAGCGGGTTACACTTGGGCACCAAGTTTTGGACATTTAAGCATTCCACCACACTTTAATACACATACTAGGTTCCATTGCATGGGTTTGGAGGTATTCTGATGCTCCGAGGCGCTTCTTCCTATGAAACCCTGATCTATATGGGCCCAGAATTGTCTAACCCCTAGATGTTCTTATGAAAGGCGTAGACCGGTGGATTTTTCTCTTGGTTTGTGCTTGGTTGGCTTCTAGGATAATTACAAACCATGTTTGGGCATAAGTTGTGACAATATCTAACCTGGTTTCACCGAAATGGGGAGTTCTCGACCACCTAATAATTAAATTTCCAAAACACCTTCGTTTTTAGGTGACATCGCATGTCTGCGAACGGGTCACGCTTGGGAACCAGGTTTTGGACATTTCAGCATTCCAGCACACTTTAATACACATGTTAGGGTCCATTGCAAGGTTTGGAGGTATTTCGATGTCCCGAAGAGCTTCTTCCTACAAAACCCTGATCCGTGGGCCTGGATCATCTACCCCCCTAGATGTTCTTATGAAAGGGGTAGCTCGGTGGATTTTTCTCTTGGTTTGTGCTTGGTTGGGTTATATGATAATTCCAAACCATGTTTGGGCACAAGTTGTGACATGATCCAACCCGGTTTCACCAAAACGGGGAGTTCCCGGCCAATTAAATTCTCGGATCTTCGTTTTTAGGTGATAGTGCATGTCTGCAAAGAGGGTGACACTTGGGCACCATGTTTGGACATTTCAGCATTCCACCACACTTTAATACACATGCTAGGGTCCATTGCATGGGTTTGGAGGTATTCCGACGCTACGAGGCGCTTTTTCCTATGAAACCCCGATCTGTGGGCCCAGAATCGTCTACCCCCTAGATGTTCTGATGAAAGGGGTAGCCTGGTGGATTTTTCTCTTGCTTTGTGCTTGGTTGGGTTATAGCATAATTCCAAACCATGTTTGGCCCTAAGTCGTGACAAGATCTAACCCGGTTTCACCGAAATGGGGAGTTCTCGACCCCCTAATAATGAAATTTCCAGAACACCTTCGTTTTTAGGTGACATCGCATGTCTGCGAACGGGTCACACTTGGGAACAAGGTTTTGGACATTTCAGCATTCCACCACACTTTCATACGCATGCTAGGGTCCATTGCAAGGTATGGAGGTATTCCGATGTCCCGAAGAGCTTCTTCCTACAAAACCCTGATCCGTGGGCCTGGATCGTGTACCCCCTAGATGTTCTTATGAAAGGGGTAGCCCGGTGGATTCTTCTCTTGGTTTGTGCTTGGTTGGGTTATATGATAATTCCAAACCATGTTTGGGAACTAGTTGTGACATGATCCAACCCGGTTTCACCGAAACGGGGAGTTCCCGCCCAACTAAATTCTAGGGTCTTCGTTTTTGGTTATAGTGCATGCCTACAAAGCGGGTCACACTTGGGCACCATGTTTTGGACATTTCTGCATACCACCACACTATAATACACATGCTAGAGTCCATTGCATGGGTTTGGAGGTATTCCGATGCTCCGAGGCGCTTCTTCCTATGAAACCCGGATCTATATGGGCCTAGAATCGTCTACCCCCCTTGATGTTCTTATGAAAGTGGTAGCCCGGTGGATTTTCTCTTGGTTTTTGCTTGGTTGGGTTATAGGATAATTCCAAACCATGTTTGGGCGTAAGTAGTGACAAGATCTAACCTTGTATCACCGAAATGGGGAGTTCTCGACCCCCTAATAATTAAATTTCTAGAACACCTTCGTTTTTAGGTGACATCGCATGTCTGCGAACGGGTCACACTTGGAACCATCTTTTGGAAATTTCAGCATTCCACCACACTTTAATACACATGCTAGGGTCTATTACAAGGTATGGAGGTATTCCGATATCCCGAAGAGATTCTTCCCTACAAAACCATGATCGGTGGGCCTCGATCGTCTACCCCCCTAGATGTTCTTATGAAAGGGGTAGCCCGGTGGATTTTTCTCTTGGTTTGTGCTTCATTCGGTTATATGATAATTCCAAACCATGTTTGGGCACAAGTTGTGACATCATCCAACCTGGTTTCACCGAAACGGGGAGTTCCTAGCCAGTTAAATTCCAGGATCTTCGTTTTTAGGTGATAGTGCATGTCAGCACAGAGTGTGACACTTGGGCACCATGTTTTGGACATTTCAGCATTCCACCAAACTTTAATACACATGCTAGGGTCCATTTCATGGGTTTGGAGGTATTCCGATGCTCCGAAGTGCTTCTTCCTATGAAACCCTGATCTATATGGGCCCAGAATCGTCTACCCCTAGATATTCTTATAAAAGGGGTAGACCGGTGGATTTTTCTCTTGGTTTGTTATTGGTTGGCTTATAGGATAATTACAAACCATGTTTGGGCATAAGTTGTGACAAGATCTAACCTGGTTTCACCGAAATGGGGATTTATCGACCCCCTAATATTTAAATTTCCAGAACACCTTCGTTTTTAGGTGACATCGCATGTCTGCGAACAGGTCACGCCTGGTAACCATGTTTGGAAATTTCAGCATTCGACCACACTTTTATACACATGCTAGGGTCCATTGCAAGGTTTGGAGGTATTTCGACGCCCCGAAGAGCTTCTTCCTACAAAACCCTGATTCGTGGGCCTGGATCGTCTAACCCCTAGATGTTCTTATGAAAGGGGTAGCCCGGTGGATTTTTCTCTTGGTTTGTGCTTGGTTGGGTTATGTAATAATTCCAAACCATGTTTTGGCACAAGTTGTGACATTATCCAACCCGGTTTCATCGAAACAGGGAGTTCCTGGCCAATTAAATTCCAGGATATTCGTTTTTCGGTGATAGTGCATGCCTACGAAGCGGGTTACACTTGGGCACGATGTTTTGCATATTTCAGCATTCCACCACACTTTAATACACATGCTAGGGTCCACTGCATGGGTTTGGAGATATTCCGATGCTCTAAGGCGCTTCTTCGTATGAAACTGTGATCTATATGGGCCCAGAATCGTCTACCCCCCTAGATGTTCTTAGGAAAGGGGTAGCCCGGTGGATTTTTCTCTTGGTTTGTGCTTGGTTGGGTTATAGGATAATTAAAAACTATGTTTGGGCATAAGTTGTGACAAGATCTAACCTGGTTTCACCGAAATGGGGAGTTCTCGACCCCTAATAATAAAAATTTCCAGAATACCTTCGTTTTTAGGTGACATCGCATGTCTGCGAACGGGTCACGCTTGGGAACCAGGTTTTGGACATTTCAGCATTCCACCACACTTAAATACACATGCTAGTGTCCATTGCAAGGTTTGGAGGTATTCCGATCTCCCGACGAGCTTCTTCCTACAAAACCCTGATCCGTGGGCCCGGACCCTCTACCCCCTAGATGTTCTTATGAAAGGGGTATCCTGGTGGATTTTTCTCTTGGTTTGCGCTTGGTTGGGTTATATGATAATTCCAAACCATGTTTGGGCACAAGTTGTGACATGATCCAACCCGGTTTCACCTAATCGGGGAGTTCCCAGCCAATTAAATTCCAGGATCTTCGTTTTTTCGATGATAGTGCATGCCTATGAAACGGGTTACACTTGGGCACCAAGTTTTGGACATTTTAGCATTCCACCACACTTAATACACATACTAGGGTCCATTGCATGGGTTTGGAGGTATTCTGATGCTCCGAGGCGCTTCTTCCTATGAAACCCTGATCTATATGGGCCCAGAATTGTCTACCCCCTAGATGTTATATGATAATTCCAAACCATGTTTGGGTACATGCTGGGACATGATCCAACCCGGTTTCACCAAAACGGGGTGTTCCTGGCCAATTAAATTCTAGGATCTTCGTTTTTAGGTGATAGTGCATGTCTGCAAAGAGGGTGACACTTGGGCACCATGTTTTGGACATTTCAGCATTCCACCACACTTAAATACACATGCTAGGGTCCATTGCATGGGTTTGGAGGTATTCCGACGCTCTAAGGCGTTTCTTCTTATGAAACCCTGATCTGTGGGCCCCGAATCGTCTACCCCCCTAGATGTTCTTATGAAAGGGGTAGCCCGGTGGATTTTTCTCTTGGTTTGTGCTTGGTTGGGTTATTGGATAATTCCAAACCATGTTTGGGCCTAAGTTGTGACAAGATCTAACCTGGTTTCACCGAAATGGGGAGTTCTCGACCCCCTAATAATTAAATTTCCAGAACACCTTCGTTTTTAGGTGACATCGCATGTCTGCGAACGGGTCACACTTGGGAACAAGGTTTTGGACATTTCAGCATTCCACCACACTTTCATACACATGCTAGGGTCCATTTCAAGGTTTGGAGGTATTCCGATGTCCCGAAGATCTTCTTCCTACAAAACTCTGATATGTGGGCCTGGATCGTCTACCCCCCTAGGTGTTCTTATGAAAGGGGTAGCCCGGTGGATTTTTCATTTGGTTTGTGCTAGGTTGGGTTATATGATAATTCCAAACCATGTTTGGGCACAAGTTGTGACATGATCCAAACCGGTTTCACTGAAACGGGGAGTTCCCGGCAAATTAAATTCCTGGATCTTCGTTTTTAGGTGATAGTGCATGTCTGCAAAGAGGGTGACACTTGGGCACCATGTTTTGGACATTTCATCATTCCACCACACTTTAATACACATGCTAGGGTCCATTGCATGGGTTTGGAGGTATTCCGATGCTCCGAGGCGCTTCTTCTTATGAAACCCTAATCTGTGGGCCCAGAATCGTCTACCCCCTTGATGTTCTTATGAAAGGGGTAGCCCTGTGGATTTTTGTCTTGGTTTGTGCTTCGTTGGGTTATAGGATAATTCCAAACCATGTTTTGGCACATTGTGACATGATCCAACCCGGTTTCACCGAAACGGGGAGTTCCCTGCGAATTAAATTCCAGGATCTTCGTTTTTAGGTGATAGTGCATGTCTGCAAAGAGGGTGACACTTGGGCACCATGTTTTGGACATTTCAGCATTCCACCACACTAAAATACATATGCTAGGGTCCATTGCATGGGTTTGGAGGTATTCCGATGCTCTGAGGCGTTTCTTCATATGAAACCCTGATCTGTGGGCCCAGAATCGTCTACCCCCTAGATGTTCTTATGAAAGGGGTAGCCCGGTGGATTTTTCTCTTGGTTTGTGCTTGGTTGGGTTATTGGATAATTCCAAACCATGTTTGGGCTTAAGTTGTGACAAGATCTAACCTGGTTTCACCGAAATGGGGAGTTCTCGACCCCCTAATAATTAAATTTCCAGAACACCTTCGTTTTTAGGTGACATCGCATGTCTGCGAACGGGTCACACTTGGGAACAAGGTTTTGGACATTTCAGCATTCCACCACACTTTCATACACTTGCTAGGGTCCATTGCAAGCTTTGGAGGTATTCCGATGTCCCAAAGATCTTCTTCCTACAAAACCCTGATATGTGGGCCTGGATCATCTACCCCCTAGATGTTATTATGAAAGGGGTAGCCCGGTGGATTTTTCTCTTGGTTTGTGCTTGGTTGGGTTATATGATAATTCCAAACAATATTTCAGCATAAGTTGTGACATGATCCAACCCGGTTTCACCAAAACGGGGAGTTCCCGGCCAATTAAATTCTAGGATCTTCGTTTTTAGGTGATAGTGCATGTCTGCAAAGAGTGTGACCTTTGGGCACCATTTTTTGAACATTTCAGCATTCCACCACACTTTAATACACATTCTAGGGTCCATTGCATGGGTTTGGAGTTATTCCGTTGCTCCGAGGCGTTTCTTCCTATGAAACCCTGATCTGTGGCCCAGAATCGTCTACCCCCTAGATGTTCTGATGAAAGGGGTAGCCTGGTGAATTTTTCTCTTGGTTTGTGCTTAGTTGGGTTATTGGATAATTCCAAACCATGTTTGGGCATAAGTTCTGACAAGATCTAACCCGGTTTCACCGAAATGGGGAGTTCTCGACCCCCTAATAATTAAATTTCTAGAACACCTTCGTTTTTAGGTGACATCGCATGTCTGCGAACGGGTCACAATTGGGAACATGGTTTTGGACATTTCAGCATTCCACCACACTTTCTTACACATTCTAGGGTCCATTTCAAGGTTTGGAGGTATTCCGATGTCCCGAAGATCTTCTTCCTACAAAACCCTGATATGTGGGCCTGGATCGTCTACCCCCCTAGATGTTCTTATGAAAGGGGTAGCCCGGTGGATTTTTCATTTGGTTTGTTCTAGGTTGGGTTATATGATAATTCCAAACCATGTTTGGGCACAAGTTGTGACATGATCCAACCCGGTTTCACCGAAACGGGGAGTTCCCGGCGAATTAAATTCCAGGATCTTTGTTTTTACGTGATAGTGCATGTCTGCAAAGAGGGTGACACTTGGGCACCATATTTTGGACATTTCAGCATTCCACCACACTTTAATACACATGCTAGGGTCCATTTCATGGGTTTGGAGGTATTCCGATGCTCCGAAGTGCTTCTTCCTATGAAACCCTGATCTATATGGGCCCAGAATCGTCTACCCCTAGATATTCTTATAAAAGGGGTAGACCGGTGGATTTTTCTCTTGGTTTATTATTGGTTGGCTTATAGGATAATTACAAACCATGTTTGGGCATAAGTTGTGACAAGATCTAACCTGGTTTCACCGAAATGGGGATTTATCGACCCCCTAATATTTAAATTTCCAGAACACCTTCGTTTTTAGGTGACATCGCATGTCTGCGAACAGGTCACGCTTGGTAACCATGTTTGGACATTTCAGCATTCGACCACACTTTTATACACATGCTAGGGTCCATTGCAAGGTTTGGAGGTATTTCGACGCCCCGAAGAGCTTCTTCCAACAAAACCCTGATTCGTGGGCCTGGATCGTCTAACCCCTAGATGTTCTTATGAAAGGGGTAGCCCGGTGGATTTTTCTCTTGGTTTGTGCTTGGTTGGGTTATGTAATAATTCCAAACCATGTTTTGGCACAAGTTCTGACATTATCCAACCCGATTTCACCGAAACAGGGAGTTCCTGGCCAATTAAATTCCAGGATATTCGTTTTTCGGTGATAGTGCATGCCTACGAAGCGGGTTACACTTGGGCACCATGTTTTGCATATTTCAGCATTCCACCACACTTTAATACACATGTGCTAGGGTCCATTGCATGGGTTTGGAGGTATTCCGATGCTCTAAGGCGCTTCTTCCTATGAAATCGTGATCTATATGGGCCCAGAATCGTCTACCCCCCTAAATGTTCTTAGGAAAGGGGTAGCCCGGTGGATTTTTCTCTTGGTTTGTGCTTGGTTGGGTTATAGGATAATTAAAAACTATGTTTGGGCATAAGTTGTGACAAGATCTAACCTGGTTTCACCGAAATGGGGAGTTCTCGACCCCTAATAATTAAATTTCCAGAATACCTTCGTTTTTAGGTGATATCGCATGTCTGCGAACGGGTCACGCTTGGGAACCAGGTTTTGGACATTTCAGCATTCCACCACACTTAAATACACATGCTAGTGTCCATTGCAAGGTTTGGAGGTATTCCGATCTCCCGACGAGCTTCTTCCTACAAAACCCTGATCCGTGGGCCCGTACCCTCTACCCCCTAGATGTTCTTATGAAAGGGGTATCCTGGTGGATTTTTCTCTTGTTTTGCACTTGGTTGGGTTATATGATAATTCCAAACCATGTTTGGGCACAAGTTGTGACATGATCCAACCCGGTTTCACCTAATCGGGGAGTTCCCAGCCAATTAAATTCCAGGATCTTCGTTTTTTCGTTGATAGTGCATGCCTATGAAACGGGTTACACTTGGGCACCAAGTTTTGGACATTTCAGCATTCCACCACACTTAATACACATACTAGGGTCCATTGCATGGGTTTGGAGGTATTCTGATGGTCCGAGGCGCTTTTTCCTATGAAACCCTGATCTATATGGGCCCAGAATTGTCTACCCCCTAGATGTTATATGTTAATTCCAAACCATGTTTGGGTACATGTTGGGACATGATCCAACCCGGTTTCACCAAAACGGGGTGTTCCCGGCCAATTAAATTCTAGGATCTTCGTTTTTAGGTGATAGTGCATGTCTGCAAAGAGGGTGACACTTGGGCACCATGTTTTGGACATTTCAGCATTCCACCACACTTAAATACACATGCTAGGGTCCATTGCATGGGTTTGGAGGTATTCCGACGCTCTAAGGCGTTTCTTCTTATGAAACCCTGATCTGTGGGCCCAGAATCGTCTACCCCCCTAGATGTTCTTATGAAAGGGGTAGCCCGGTGGATTTTTCTCTTGGTTTGTGCTTGGTTGGGTTATTGGATAATTCCAAACCATGTTTGGGCCTAAGTTGTGACAAGATCTAACCTGGTTTCACCGAAATGGGGAGTTCTCGACCCCCTAATAATTAAATTTCCAGAACACCTTCGTTTTTAGGTGACATCGCATGTCTGCGAACGGGTCACACTTGGGAACAAGGTTTTGGACATTTCAGCATTCCACCACACTTTCATACACATGCTAGGGTCCATTTCAAGGTTTGGAGGTATTCCGATGTCCCGAAGATCTTCTTCCTACAAAACTCTGATATGTGGGCCTGGATCGTCTACCCCCCTAGGTGTTCTTATGAAAGGGGTAGCCCGGTGGATTTTTCATTTGGTTTGTGCTAGGTTGGGTTATATGATAATTCCAAACCATGTTTGGGCACAAGTTGTGACATGATCCAAACCGGTTTCACTGAAACGGGGAGTTCCCGGCAAATTAAATTCCAGGATCTTCGTTTTTAGGTGATAGTGCATGTCTGCAAAGAGGGTGACACTTGGGCACCATGTTTTGGACATTTCAGCATTCCACCACACTTTAATACACATGCTAGGGTCCATTGCATGGGTTTGGAGGTATTCCGATGCTCCGAGGCGCTTCTTCTTATGAAACCCTAATCTGTGGGCCCAGAATCATCTACCCCCTTGATGTTCTTATGAAAGGGGTAGACCTGTGGATTTTTGTCTTGGTTTGTGCTTCGTTGGGTTATAGGATAATTCCAAACCATGTTTTGGCACATTGTGACATGATCAAACCCGGTTTCACCGAAACGGGGAGTTCCCTGCGAATTAAATTCCAGGATCTTCGTTTTTAGGTGATAGTGCATGTCTGCAAAGAGGGTGACACTTGGGCACCATGTTTTCGACATTTCAGCATTCCAACACACTTCAATACATATGCTAGGGTCCATTGCATGGGTTTGGAGGTATTCCGATGCTCTGAGGCGTTTCTTCATATGAAACCCTGATCTGTGGGCCCAGAATCGTCTACCCCCTAGATGTTCTTATGAAAGGGGTAGCCCGGTGGATTTTTCTCTTGGTTTTTGCTTGGTTGGGTTATTGGATAATTCCAAACCATGTTTGGGCTTAAGTTGTGACAAGATCTAACCTGGTTTCACCGAAATGGGGAGTTCTCGACCCCCTAATAATTAAATTTCCAGAACACCTTCGTTTTTAGGTGACATCGCATGTCTGCGAACGGGTCACACTTGGGAACAAGGTTTTGGACATTTCAGCATTCCACCACACTTTCATACACATGCTAGGGTCCATTGCAAGGTTTGGAGGTATTCCGATGTCCCAAAGATCTTCTTCCTACAAAACCCTGATATGTGGGCCTGGATCATCTACCCCCTAGATGTTATTATGAAAGGGGTAGCCCGGTGGATTTTTCTCATGGTTTGTTCTTGGTTGGGTTATATGATAATTCCAAACAATATTTCAGCATAAGTTGTGACATGATCCAACCCGGTTTCACCAAAACGGGGAGTTCCCGGCCAATTAAATTCTAGGATCTTCGTTTTTAGGTGATAGTGCATGTCTGCAAAGAGGGTGACCTTTGGGCACCATTTTTTGAACATTTCAGCATTCCACCACACTTTAATACACATTCTAGGGTCCATTGCATGGGTTTGGAGTTATTCCGTTGCTCCGAGGCGTTTCTTCCTATGAAACCCTGATCTGTGGCCCAGAATCGTCTACCCCCTAGATGTTCTGATGAAAGGGGTAGCCTGGTGAATTTTTCTCTTGGTTTGTGCTTAGTTGGGTTATTGGATAATTCCAAACCATGTTTGGGCATAAGTTGTGACAAGATCTAACCCGGTTTCACCGAAATGGGGAGTTCTCGACCCCCTAATAATTAAATTTCTAGAACACCTTCGTTTTTAGGTGACATCGCATGTCTGCGAACGGGTCACAATTGGGAACATGGTTTTGGACATTTCAGCATTCCACCACACTTTCATACACATTCTAGGGTCCATTTCAAGGTTTGGAGGTATTCCGATGTCCCGAAGATCTTCTTCCTACAAAACCCTGATATGTGGGCCTGGATCGTCTACCCCCCTAGATGTTCTTATGAAAGGGGTAGCCCGGTGGATTTTTCATTTGGTTTGTTCTAGGTTGGGTTATATGATAATTCCAAACCATGTTTGGGCACAAGTTGTGACATGATCCAACCCGGTTTCACCGAAACGGGGAGTTCCCGGCGAATTAAATTCCAGGATCTTCGTTTTTAGGTGATAGTGCATGTCTGCAAAGAGGGTGACACTTGGGCACCATATTTTTGACATTTCAGCATTCCACCACACTTTAATACACATGCTAGGGTCCATTTCATGGGTTTGGAGGTATTCCGATGCTCCGAAGTGCTTCTTCCTATGAAACCCTGATCTATATGGGCCCAGAATCGTCTACCCCTAGATATTCTTATAAAAGGGGTAGACCGGTGGATTTTTCTCTTGGTTTGTTATTGGTTGGCTTATAGGATAATTACAAACCATGTTTGGGCATAAGTTGTGACAAGATCTAACCTGGTTTCACCGAAATGGGGATTTATCGACCCCCTAATATTTAAATTTCCAGAACACCTTCGTTTTTAGGTGACATCGCATGTCTGCGAACAGGTCACGCTTGGTAACCGTGTTTGGACATTTCAGCATTGGACCACACTTTTATACACATGCTAGGGTCCATTGCAAGGTTTGGAGGTATTTCGACGCCCCGAAGAGCTTCTTCCTACAAAACCCTGATTCGTGGGCCTGGATCGTCTAACCCCTAGATGTTCTTATGAAAGGGGTAGCCCGGTGGATTTTTCTCTTGGTTTGTGCTTGGTTGGGTTATGTAATAATTCCAAACCATGTTTTGGCACAAGTTGTGACATTATCCAACCCGGTTTCACCGAAACAGGGAGTTCCTGGCCAATTAAATTCCAGGATATTCGTTTTTCGGTGATAGTGCATGCCTACGAAGCGGGTTACACTTGGGCACCATGTTTTGCATATTTCAGCATTCCACCACACTTTAATACACATGCTAGGGTCCATTGCATGGGTTTGGAGGTATTCTGATGCTCTACGGCGCTTCTTCCTATGAAACCGTGATCTATATGGGCCCAGAATCGTCTACCCCCCTAGATGTTCTTAGGAAAGGGGTAGCCCGGTGGATTTTTCTCTTGGTTTGTGCTTGGTTGGGTTATAGGATAATTAAAAACTATGTTTGGGCATAAGTTGTGACAATATCTAACCTGGTTTCACCGAAATGGGGAGTTCTCGACCCCTAATAATTAAATTTCCAGAATACCTTCGTTTTTAGGTGACATCGCATGTCTGCGAACGGGTCACGCTTGGGAACCAGGTTTTGGACATTTCAGCATTCCACCACACTTAAATACACATGCTAGTGTCCATTGCAAGGTTTGGAGGTATTCCGATCTCCCGACGAGCTTCTTCCTACAAAACCCTGATCCGTGGGCCCGGACCCTCTACCCCCTAGATGTTCTTATGAAAGGGGTATCCTGGTGGATTTTTCTCTTGGTTTGCGCTTGGTTGGGTTATATGATAATTCCAAACCATGTTTGGGCACAAGTTGTGACATGATCCAACCCGGTTTCACCTAATCGGGGAGTTCCCAGCCAATTAAATTCCAGGATCTTCGTTTTTTCGATGATAGTGCATGCCTATGAAACGGGTTACACTTGGGCACCAAGTTTTGGACATTTCAGCATTCCACCACACTTAATACACATACTAGGGTCCATTGCATGGGTTTGGAGGTATTCTGATGCTCCGAGGCGCTTCTTCCTATGAAACCCTGATCTATATGGGCCCAGAATTGTCTACCCCCTAGATGTTATATGATAATTCCAAACCATGTTTGGGTACATGTTGGGACATGATCCAACCCGGTTTCACCAAAACGGGGTGTTCCCGGCCAATTAAATTCTAGGATCTTCGTTTTTAGGTGATAGTGCATGTCTGCAAAGAGGGTGACACTTGGGCACCATGTTTTGGACATTTCAGCATTCCACCACACTTAAATACACATGCTAGGGTCCATTGCATGGGTTTGGAGGTATTCCGACGCTCTAAGGCGTTTCTTCTTATGAAACCCTGATCTGTGGGCCCAGAATCGTCTACCCCCCTAGATGTTCTTATGAAAGGGGTAGCCCGGTGGATTTTTCTCTTGGTTTGTGCTTGGTTGGGTTATTGGATAATTCCAAACCATGTTTGGGCCTAAGTTGTGACAAGATCTAACCTGGTTTCACCGAAATGGGGAGTTCTCGACCCCCTAATAATTAAATTTCCAGAACACCTTCGTTTTTAGGTGACATCGCATGTCTGCGAACGGGTCACACTTGGGAACAAGGTTTTGGACATTTCAGCATTCCACCACACTTTCATACACATGCTAGGGTCCATTTCAAGGTTTGGAGGTATTCCGATGTCCCGAAGATCTTCTTCCTACAAAACTCTGATATGTGGGCCTGGATCGTCTACCCCCTAGGTGTTCTTATGAAAGGGGTAGCCCGGTGGATTTTTCATTTGGTTTGTGCTAGGTTGGGTTATATGATAATTCCAAACCATGTTTGGGCACAAGTTGTGACATGATCCAAACCGGTTTCACTGAAACGGGGAGTTCCCGGCAAATTAAATTCCAGGATCTTCGTTTTTAGGTGATAGTGCATGTCTGCAAAGAGGGTGACACTTGGGCACCATGTTTTGGACATTTCAGCATTCCACCACACTTTAATACACATGCTAGGGTCCATTGCATGGGTTTGGAGGTATTCCGATGCTCCGAGGCGCTTCTTCTTATGAAACCCTAATCTGTGGGCCCAGAATCGTCTACCCCCTTGATGTTCTTATGAAAGGGGTAGCCCTGTGGATTTTTGTCTTGGTTTGTGCTTCGTTGGGTTATAGGATAATTCCAAACCATGTTTTGGCACATTGTGACATGATCCAACCCGGTTTCACCGAAACGGGGAGTTCCCTGCGAATTAAATTCCAGGATCTTCGTTTTTAGGTGATAGTGCATGTCTGCAAAGAGGGTGACACTTGGGCACCATGTTTTGGACATTTCAGCATTCCACCACACTTAAATACATATGCTAGGGTCCATTGCATGGGTTTGGAGGTATTCCGATGCTCTGAGGCGTTTCTTCATATGAAACCCTGATCTGTGGGCCCAGAATCGTCTACCCCCTAGATGTTCTTATGAAAGGGGTAGCCCGGTGGATTTTTCTCTTGGTTTGTGCTTGGTTGGGTTATTGGATAATTCCAAACCATGTTTGGGCTTAAGTTGTGACAAGATCTAACCTGGTTTCACCGAAATGGGGAGTTCTCGACCCCCTAATAATTAAATTTCCAGAACACCTTCGTTTTTAGGTGACATCGCATGTCTGCGAACGGGTCACACTTGGGAACAAGGTTTTGGACATTTCAGCATTCCACCACACTTTCATACACATGCTAGGGTCCATTGCAAGGTTTGGAGGTATTCCGATGTCCCAAAGATCTTCTTCCTACAAAACCCTGATATGTGGGCCTGGATCATCTACCCCCTAGATGTTATTATGAAAGGGGTATCCCGGTGGATTTTTCTCTTGGTTTGTGCTTGGTTGGGTTATATGATAATTCCAAACAATATTTCAGCATAAGTTGTGACATGATCCAACCCGGTTTCACCAAAACGGGGAGTTCCCGGCCAATTAAATTCTAGGATCTTCGTTTTTAGGTGATAGTGCATGTCTGCAAAGAGGGTGACCTTTGGGCACCATTTTTTCAACATTTCAGCATTCTACCACACTTTAATACACATTCTAGGGTCCATTGCATGGGTTTGGAGTTATTCCGTTGCTCCGAGGCGTTTCTTCCTATGAAACCCTGATCTGTGGCCCAGAATCGTCTACCCCCTAGATGTTATGATGAAAGGGGTAGCCTGGTGAATTTTTCTCTTGGTTTGTGCTTAGTTGGGTTATTGGATAATTCCAAACCATGTTTGGGCATAAGTTGTGACAAGATCTAACCCGGTTTCACCGAAATGGGGAGTTCTCGACCCCCTAATAATTAAATTTCTAGAACACCTTCGTTTTTAGGTGACATCGCATGTCTGCGAACGGGCCACAATTGGGAACATGGTTTTGGACATTTCAGCATTCCACCACACTTTCATACACATTCTAGGGTCCATTTCAAGGTTTGGAGGTATTCCGATGTCCCGAAGATCTTCTTCCTACAAAACCCTGATATGTGGGCCTGGATCGTCTACCCCCCTAGATGTTCTTATGAAAGGGGTAGCCCGGTGGATTTTTCATTTGGTTTGTTCTAGGTTGGGTTATATGACAATTCCAAACCATGTTTGGGCACAAGTTGTGACATGATCCAACCCAGTTTCACCGAAACGGGGAGTTCCCGGCGAATTAAATTCCAGGATCTTCGTTTTTAGGTGATAGTGCATGTCTGCAAAGAGGGTGACACTTGGGCACCATATTTTGGACATTTCAGCATTCCACCACACTTTAATACACATGCTAGGGTCCATTGCATGGGTTTGGAGGTATTCCGATGCTCCGAGGCGCTTCTTGTTATGAAACCCTAATCTATGGGCCCAGAATCGTCTACCCCCTTGATGTTCTTATGAAAGGGGTAGCCCGGTGGATTTTTGTCTTGGTTTGTTCTTCGTTGGGTTATAGGATAATTCCAGACCATGTTTGGGCATAAGTTGTGACAATATCTAACCTGGTTTCACCGAAATGGGGAGTTCTCGATCCCCTAATAATTAAATTTCTAGAACACCTTCGTTTTTAGGTGACATCGCATGTCTGCGAACGGGTCACACTTGGGAAACATGTTTTGGACATTTCAGAATTCCACCACACTTTAATACACATGCTAGGGTCTATTGCAAGGTTTGTAGGTATGCCGATGTCTCGAAGAGCTTCTTTCCTACAAAACCATGATCCGTGGGCCTAGATCGTCTACCCCCTAGATGTTCTTATGAAAGGGGTAGATCGGTGGATTTTTCTCTTGGTTTGTGCTTGGTTGAGTTATATGATAATTCCAAACCATGTTTGGGCACAAGTTGTGACATGATCCAACCCGGTTTCACCGAAACGGGGAGTTCCCGGCGAATTAAATTCCAGGATCTTCGTTTTTAGGTGATAGTGCATGTCTGCAAAGAGGGTGACACTTGGGCACCATATTTTGGACATTTCAGCATTCCACCACACTTTAATACACATGCTAGGGTCCATTGCATGGGTTTGGAGGTATTCCGATGCTCCGAGGCGCTTCTTGTTATGAAACCCTATCTGTGGGTCCAGAATCGTCTACCCCCTTGATGTTCTTATGAAAGGGGTAGCCCGGTGGATTTTTGTCTTGGTTTGTGCTTCGTTGGGTTATAGGATAATTCCAGACCATGTTTGGGCATAAGTTGTGACAATATCTAACCTGGTTTCACCGAAATGGGGAGTTCTCGATCCCCTAATAATTAAATTTCCAGAATACCTTCGTTTTTAGGTGACATCGCATGTCTGCGAACGGGTCACACTTGGGAAACATGTTTTGGACATTTTAGCATTCCACCACACTTTAATACACATGCTAGGGTCTATTGCGAGGTTTGTAGGTATGCCGATGTCTCGAAGAGCTTCTTTCCTACAAAACCATGATCCGTGGGGCTAGATTGTCTACCCACTAGATGTTCTTATGAATTGGGTAGCCCGGTGGATTTTTCTCTTGGTTTGTGCTTGGTTGAGTTATATGATAATTCCAAACCATGTTTGGGCACAAGGTGTGACATGATCCAACCCGGTTTCACCGAAACGGGGAGTTCCCAGCCAATTAAATTCTAGGATCTTTGTTTTCAGGTGATACTGCATGTCTGCAAATAGGGTGACACTTGGGCACCATGTTTTGGAAATTTCAGCAGTCCACCACACGTTAATACACATACTAGGGTCCATTGCATGGGTTTGGAGGTATTCTGATGCTCCGAGGCGCTTCTTCCTATGAAAACCCTGATCTATATGGGCCCAGAATTGTCTACCCCCTAGATGTTATATGATAATTCCAAACCATGTTTGGGTACCTTTTGGGACATGATCCAACCCCGTTTCACCAAAACGGGGGTGTTCCCGGCCAATTAAATTCTAGGATCTTCGTTTTTAGGTGATAGTGCATGTCTGCAAAGAGGGTGACACTTGGGCACCATGTTTTGGACATTTCAGCATTCCACCACACTTTAATACACATGCTAGGGTCCATTGCATGGGTTTGGAGGTATTCCGACGCTCTAAGGCGTTTCTTCTTATGAAACCCTGATCTGTGGGCCCAGAATCGTCTACCCCCTAGATGTTCTTATGAAAGGGGTAGCCCGGTGGATTTTTCTCTTGGTTGTGCTTGGTTGGGTTATGGATAATTCCAAACCATGTTTGGGCCTAAGTTGTGACAAGATCTAACCTGGTTTCACCGAAATGGGGAGTTCTCGACCCCCTAATAATTAATTTCCAGAACACCTTCGTTTTTAGGTGACATCGCATGTCTGCGAACGGGTCACACTTGGGAACAAGGTTTTGGACATTTCAGCATCCACCACACTTTCATACACATGCTAGGGTCCATTTCAAGGTTTGGAGGTATTCCGATGCTCCGAAGATCTTCTTCCTACAAAACTCGATATGTGGGCCTGGATCGTCTACCCCCTAGTGTTCTTAAAAGGGGTAGCCCGGTGGATTTTTCATTTGGTTTGTGCTAGGTTGGGTTATATGATAATTCCAAACCATGTTTGGGCACAAGTTGTGACATGATCCAAACCGGTTTCACCGAAACGGGGAGTTCCCGGCAAATTAATTCCAGGATCTTCGTTTTAGGTGATAGTGCATGTCTGCAAAGAGGGTGACACTTGGGCACCATGTTTGGACATTTCAGCATTCCACCACACTTTAATACACATGCTAGGGTCCATTGCATGGGTTTGGAGGTATTCCGATGCTCCGAGGCGCTTCTTCTTATGAAACCCAATCTGTGGGCCGGAATCGTCTACCCCTTGATGTTCTTATGAAAGGGGTAGCCCTGTGGATTTTTGTCTTGGTTTGTGCTTCGTTGGGTTATAGGATAATTCCAAACCATGTTTTGGCAAGTTGTGACATGATCCAACCCGGTTTCACCGAAACGGGGAGTTCCCGGCCAATTAAATTCTAGGATCTTCGTTTTTAGGTGATAAGTGCATGTCTGCAAGAGGGTGACCTGGGCACCATTTTTCAACATTTAGCATTCCACCACACTTTAATACACATGCTAGGGTCCATTGCATGGGTTTGGAGTTATTCCGTTGCTCCGAGGCTTTCTTCCTATGAAACCCTGATCTGTGGCCGAATCGTCTACCCCCTAGATGTTAATGAAAGGGCCTCGGTGAATTTTTCTCTTGGTTTGTGCTTAGTTGGTTATTGGATAATTCCAAACCATGTTTGGGCATAATTGTGACAAGATCTAACCCGGTTTCACCGAAATGGGGAGTTCTCGACCCCTAATAATTAAATTCTAGAACACCTTCGTTTTTAGGTGACATCGCATGTCTGCGAACGGGCCACAATTGGGAACATGGTTTTGGACATTTCAGCATTCCACCACACTTTCATACACATTCTAGGGTCCATTTCAAGTTTGGAGGTATTCCGATGTCCGAGATTCTCTTCCTACAAAACCCTGATATGTGGGCCTGGATCGTCTACCCCCCTAGATGTTCTTATGAAAGGGGTAGCCCGGTGGATTTTTCATTTGTTTGTTCTAGGTTGGGTTATATGAACAATTCCAAACCATGTTTGGGCACAAGTTGTGACATGATCCAACCCGTTTCACCGAAACGGGGAGTTCCGGCGAATTAAATTCCAGGATCTTCGTTTTTAGGTGATAGTGCATGTCTGCAAAGAGGGTGACACTTGGGCACCATATTTTGGACATTTCAGCATTCCACCACACTTTAATACACATGCTAGGGTCCATTGCATGGGTTTGGAGGTATTCCGATGCTCCGAGGCGCTTCTTTTTATGAAACCCTAATCTGTGGCCCAGAATCGTCTACCCCCCTTGATGTTCTTATGAAAGGGGTAGCCCGGTGGATTTTTGTCTTGGTTTGTTCTTCGTTGGGTTATAGGATAATTCCAGACCATGTTTGGGCATAAGTTGTGACAATATCTAACCTGGTTTCACCGAAATGGGGAGTTCTCGATCCCCTAATAATTAAATTTCTAGAACACCTTCGTTTTTAGGTGACATCGCATGTCTGCGAACGGGTCACACTTGGGAAACATGTTTTGGACATTTCAGCATTCCACCACACTTTAATACACATGCTAGGGTCTATTGCAAGGTTTGTAGGTATGCCGATGTCTCGAAGAGCTTCTTCCTACAAAACCATGATCCGTGGGCCTAGATCGTCTACCCCCTAGATGTTCTTATGAAAGGGGTAGCCCGGTGGATTTTTCTCTTGGTTTGTGCTTGGTTGAGTTATATGATAATTCCAAACCATGTTTGGGCACAAGTTGTGACATGATCCAACCCGGTTTCACCGAAATGGGGAGTTCCCGGCGAATTAAATTCCAGGATCTTCGTTTTTAGGTGATAGTGCATGTCTGCAAAGAGGGGACACTTGGGCACCATATTTGGACATTTCAGCATTCCACCACACTTTAATACAATGCTAGGGTCCATTGCATGGGTTTGGAGGTATTCCGATGCTCCGAGGCGCTTCTTGTTATGAAACCCTAATCTGTGGGTCCAGAATCGTCTACCCCCTTGATGTTCTTATGAATGGGGTAGCCCGGTGGATTTTTGTCTTGGTTTGTGCTTCGTTGGGTTATAGGATAATTCCAGACCATGTTTGGGCATAAGTTGTGACAATATCTAACCTGGTTTCACCGAAATGGGGAGTTCTCGATCCCCTAATAATTAAATTTCCAGAATACCTTCGTTTTTAGGTGACATCGCATGTCTGCGAACGGGTCACACTTGGGAAACATGTTTTGGACATTTTAGCATTCCACCACACTTTAATACACATGCTAGGGTCTATTGCGAGGTTTGTAGGTATGCCGATGTCTCGAAGAGCTTCTTTCCTACAAAACCATGATCCGTGGGGCTAGATTGTCTACCCACTAGATGTTCTTATGAATTGGGGTAGCCCGTGGATTTTTCTCTTGGTTGTGCTTGGTTGGGTTATATGATAATTCCAAACCATGTTTGGGCACAAGTTGTGACATGATCCAACCCGGTTTCACCGAAACGGGGAGTTCCCAGCCAATTAAATTCCTAGGATCTTTTGTTTTCAGGTGATATGCATGTCTGCAAACGGGTGACACTTGGGCCCATGTTTTGGAAATTTCAGCAGTCCACCACACGTTAATGTGTATTCCGATGCTCCGAGGCGCTTCTTCCTATGAAACCCTGATCTATGGGGCCAGAATCGTCTACCCCCCTAGATGTTCTTATGACGGGTAGCCCGCTGGAATTTTTCTCTTGGTTTGTGTTTGGTTGGGTTATAGATAATTCCAAACCATGTTGGCATAAGTTGTGACAAGATCTAACCTGGTTTGACCGAAATGGGAGTTTTCTCGACCCCTAATATTAAATTTTGAGAACACCTTCGTTTTAGGTCACATCGCATGTTTGCAAATGGGTCACGCTTGGGACCATATTTTGGACATTTCAGCATTTTCCACCATACTTTAATACACATTCTAGGGTCCATTGCAAGGTTTGGAGGTATTCCGATGTCCGAAGAGCTTCTTCCTACAAAACCCTGATCTGGGGCCTGGATCGTCTACCCCCTAGATGTTCTTATGAAAGGGTAGCCCGGTGGATTTTTCTCTGGTTTTTCGGTGATAGTGCATGTTCTGCAAAGAGGGTGACACTTGGGCACCATCTTTTTGACATTTCAGCATTCCACCACACTTTAATACACATTCTAGGGTCATTCATGGGGTTGGAGGTATTCCGATGCTCCGAGGCGCTTCTTCCTACGAAACCCTGATCCGTGGGCTAGAATTGTCTACCCCCCTAGATGTTCTTATGAAGGGGTAGCTCGGTGTATTTTTCTCTTGGTTTGTGCTTGGTTGGGTTATAGGATAATTCCAAACCATGTTTGGGCATAAGTTGTGACTAGATCTAACCTGGTTTCACCGAAATGGGGAGTTCTCGACCCCCAATAATTAACTAGAACACTTCGTTTTTAGGTGACAATGCCTGTCTGCGAAGGGTCACACTTGGGAACCAATTTTTGGACATTTCAGCATTCCACCACACTTTAATACACATGCTAGGGTCCATTGCAAGGTTTGGAGGAATTCCGATGTCCGAAGCTTCTTCCCTACAAAACCCTGATCCGTGGGACTGGATCGTCTACCCCCTAGATGTTCTTATGAAAGGGGTAGCCCGGTGGATTTTTCTCTTGTTTGTGCTTGTTGGGTTATATGATAATTCCAAACCATGTTTGGGAACAAGTTGTGACATGATCCAACCTGGTTTCACCGAAACGGGGAGTTCCCAGCAATTAAATTCCGGATCTTCGTTTTTAGGTGATAGTGCATGTCAGCAAGAGGGTGACACTTGGGCACCATGTTTTGGAAATTTCAGCATTCCACCAACTTTAATACACATGCTAGGGTCCATTGCATGGTTTGGAGGTATTTCGATGCTCCGAAGTGCTTCTTCCTATGAAACCCTGATCTATATGGGCCCAGAATCGTCTACCCCTAGATGTTCTTATGAAAGGGGTAAACCGGTGGATTTTTCTCTTGGTTTGTTCTTGGTTGGCTATAGGATAATACAAACCATGTTTGGGCATAAGTTGTGACAAGATCTAACCTGGTTTCACCGAAATGGGGAGTTCTCGACCCCCTAATAATTAAATTTCCAGAACACCTTCATTTTTAGGTGACATCGCATGTCTGCGAACAAGTCACGCTTGGTAACCATGTTTTGTACATTTCAGCATTCCACCACACTTTTATACACATGCTAGGGTCCATTGCAAGGTTTTGAGGTATTCCGATGTCCCGAAGAGCTTCTTCCTATAAAACCCTGATTCGTGGGCCTGGATCGTCTACCCCCCTAGATATTTTTATGAAAGGGGTAGCCCGGTGGATTTTTCTCTTGGTTTGTGCTTGATTGGGTTATATAATAATTCCAAACCATGTTTGGGCACAAGTTGTGATATGATCCAACCCGGTTTCACCGAAACAGGGAGTTCCCGGCGAATTAAATTCCAGGATATTCGTTTTTTCGGTGATAGTGCATGCCTACGAAGCGGGTTACACTTGGGCACCATGTTTTGCATATTTCAGCATTCCACCACACTTTAATACACATGCTAGGGTCCATTGCATGGGTTTGGAGGTATTCCGATGCTCTAAGGCGCTTCTTCCTATGAAACCTTAATCTATATGGGCCCAGAATCGTCTACCCCCTAGATGTTCTTATGAAAGGGGTAACCCGGTGGATTTTTCTCTTGGTTTGTGCTTGGTTGGGTTATATGATAATTAAAAACTATGTTTGGGCATAAGTTGTGACAAGATCTAACCTGGTTTCACCGAAATGGGGAGTTGTCGACCCCTAATAATTAAATTTCCAGAATACCTTCGTTTTTAGGTGAGATCGCATGTCTGCGAACGGGGCACGCTTGGGAACCAGGTTTTGGACATTTCAGCATTCCACCACACTTTAATTCACATGCTAGTGTCCATTTCAAGGTTTGGAGGTATTCCGATCTCCCGAAGAGCTTCTTCCTACAAAACCCTGATCCGTGGGCCCGAACCCTCTACCCCCTAGATGTTCTTATGAAAGGGGTATCCCGGTGGATTTTTCTCTTGGTTTGCGCTTGGTTGGGTTATATCATAATTCCAAACCATGTTTGGGCACAAGTTGTGACATGATCCAACCCGGTTTCACCTAAACGGGGAGTTCCCAGCCAATTAAATTCCAGGATCTTCGTTTTTTCGATGATAGTGCATGCCTATGAAACGGGTTACACTTTAATACACATTTTAGCATTCCACCACATTTTAATACACATACTAGGGTCCATTGCATGGGTTTGGAGGTATTCTGATGCTCCGAGGCGCTTCTTCCTATGAAATCCTGATCTATATGGGCCCAGAATTGTCTACCCCCTAGATGTTCTTATGAAAGGGGTAGACCGGTGGATTTTTCTCTTGGTTTGTGTTTGGTTGGCTTCTAGGATAATTACAAACCATGTTTGGGCATATGTTGTGACAAGATCTAACCTGGTTTCACCGAAATGGGGAGTTCTCGACCACCTAATTATTAAATTTCCAGAACACCTTCGTTTTTAGGTGACATCGCATGTCTGCGAACGGGTCACGCTTGGGAACCAGGTTTTGGACATTTCAGCATTCCAACACACTTTAATACACATGTTAGGGTCCATTGCAAGGTTCGGAGGTATTTCGATGTCCCGAAGAGCTTCTTCCTACAAAACCGTGATCTGTGGGCCTGGATCGTCTACCCCCCTAGATGTTCTTATGAAAGGGGTAGCCTGGTGGATTTTTCTCTTGGTTTGTGCTTGGTTGGGTTATACCATAATTCCAAAACATGTTTGGGCCTAAGTCGTGACAAGATCTAACCCGGTTTCACCGAAATGGGGAGTTCTCGACCACCTAATAATGAAATTTCCAGAACATCTTCGTTTTTAGGTGACATAGCATGTATGCGAACGGGTCACACTTGGGAACAAGGTTTTGGACATTTCAGCATTCCACCACACTTTCATACACATTCTAGGGTCCATTGCAAGGTTTGGAGGTATTCCGATGTCCCAAAGATCTTCCTACAAAACCCTGATATGTGGGCCTGGATCGTCTACCCCCGTAGATGTTCTTATGAAAGGGGTAGCCCGGTGGATTTTTCTCTTGGTTTGTGCTTGGTTGGGTTATATGATAATTCCAAACCATGTTTGGGCATAAGTTGTGACATGATCCAACCCGGTTTCACCAAAACGGGGAGTTGCCAGCCAATTAAATTCCAGCATCTTCGTTTTTAGGTGATAGTGCATGTCAGCAAAGAGGGTGACACTTGGGCACCATGTTTTGTACATTTCAGCATTCCACCACACTTTAATACACATTATAGGGTCCATTGCATGGGTTTGGAGGTATTCCGATGCTCCGAGGCGTTTCTTCCCATGAAACCCTGATCTTTGGGCCCAGAATCGTCTACCCCTGGATGTTCTTAAGAAAGGGGTATCCCGGTGGATTTTTCTCTTGGTTTGTGCTTGGTTGGGTTTATGATCATTCTAAACCATGTTTGGGCACAAGTTGTGACATGATCCAACCCGGTTTCACCGACACGGGGAGTTCCCGGCCAATTAAATTCTAGGATCTTCGTTTTTAGGTGATAGTGCATGTCTTCAAAGAGGGTGACACTTGGCCACCATGTTTTGGACATTTCAGCATTCCACCACACTTTAATACATGCTAGTGTCCAGTGCATGGGTTTGGAGGTATTCCGATGCTCCGAGGCGCTTCTTCCTATGAAACCCTAATCTATGGGCCCATAATCGTCTACCCCCTAGATGTTCTTATGAAAAGGGTAGCCCGGTGGATTTTTCTCTTGGTTTGTGTTTGGTTGGGTTATATGATAATTCCAAACCATGTTTGGGCACAAGTTGTGACATGATCCAACCCGGTTTCACCAAAACGGGGAGTTCCCGGCCAATTAAATTCTAGGATCTTTGTTTTTAGGTGATAGTGCATGTCTGCAAAGAGGGTGACACTTGGGCACCATGTTTTGGACATTTCAGCATTCCACCACACTTTAATACACATGCTAGGGTCCATTGCATGCGTTTGGAGGTATTCCGATGCTCCGAGGCGTTTCTTCCCATGAAACCCTGATCTTTGGGCCCAGAATCGTCTACCCCTGGATGTTCTTAAGAAAGGGGTATCCCGGTGGATTTTTCTCTTGGTTTGTGCTTGGTTGGGTTATATGATCATTCTAAACCATGTTTGGGCACAAGTTGTGACATGATCCAACCCGGTTTCACCGACACGGGGAGTTCCTGGCCAATTAAATTCTAGGATCTTCGTTTTTAGGTGATAGTGCATGTCTGCAAAGAGGGTGACACTTGGCCACCATGTTTTGGACATTTCAGCATTCCACCACACTTTAATACACATGCTAGTGTCCAGTGCATGGGTTTGGAGGTATTCCGATGCTCCGAGGCGCTTCTTCCTATGAAACCCTAATCTATGGGCCCATAATCGTCTACCCCCTAGATGTTCTTATGAAAGGGGTAGCCCGGTGGATTTTTCTCTTGGTTTGTGTTTGGTTGGGTTATATGATAATTCCAAACCATGTTTGGGCACAAGTTGTGACATGATCCAACCCGGTTTCACCAAAACGGGGAGTTCCCGGCCAATTAAATTCTAGGATCTTTGTTTTTAGGTGATAGTGCATGTCTGCAAAGAGGGTGACACTTGGGCACCATGTTTTGGACATTTCAGCATTCCACCACACTTTAATACACATGCTAGGGTCCATTGCATGGGTTTGGAGGTATTCCGATGCTCCGAGGCGTTTCTTCCTATGAAACCCTGATCTGTGGGCCTAGAATCGTCTACCCCCCTAGATGTTCTGATGAAAGGGGTAGCCCAGTGGATATTTCTCTTGGTTTGTGCTTCGTTGGGTTATTGGATAATTCCAAACCATGTTTGGGCATAAGTTGTGACAAGATCTAACCAGGTTTCACCGAAATGGGGAGTTCTCGACCCCCTAATAATTACATTTCCAGAACACCTTCGTTTTTAGGTGACATCACATGTCTGCGAACGGGTCACACTTGGGAACAAGGTTTTGGACATTTCAGCACTCCACCATACTTTCATACACATGCTAGGGTCCATTGCAAGGTTTGGAGGTATTCCGATGTCCCGAAGAGCTTCTTCCTACAAAACCCTGATCCGTCGGCCAGGATCGTCTACCCCCCTAGATGTTCTTATGAAAGGGGTAGCCGGGTGGATTTTTCTCTTGGTTTGTGCTTGGTTGGGTTATATTATAATTCCGAACCATGTTTGGGCACAAGTTTTGACAGGATCCAACCCGGTTTCACCGAAACGGGGAGTTCCCAGGGAATTAAATTCCACGATATTCGTTTTTAGGTGATAGTGCATGTTTGCAAAAAGGTGACACTTGGGCACCATGTTTTGGACATTTCAGCATTCCACCACACTTTAATACACATGCTAGGGTCCATTGCATGGGTTTGGAGGTATTCCGATGCTCCGAGGCGCTTCTTCCTATGAAACCCTGATATGTGGGCCCAGAATCGTCTACCCCCTAGATGTTCTTATGAAAGGGGTAGCCCGATGGATTTTTCTCTTGGTTTGTGCTTGGTTGGGTTATAGGATAATTCCAAACCATGTTTGGGCATAAGTTGTGACAAGATCTAACCTGGTTTCACCGAAATGGGGAGTCCTCGACCCCCTAATAATTAAATTTCTAGAACACCTTCGTTTTTAGGTGACATCGCATGTCTGCGAACGGGTCACACTTGGGAACATGGTTTTGCACATTTCAGCATTCCACCACACTTTCATACACATGCTTGGGTCCATTGCAAGGTTTGGAGGTATTCCGATGTCCCGAAGATCTTCTTCCTACAAAACCCAGATATGTGGGCCTGGATCGTCTACCCCCTAGATGTTCTTATGAAAGGGGTAGCCCGGTGGATTTTTCTCTTCGTTTGTGCTTGGTTGGGTTATACGATAATTCCAATCCATGATTGGGCACAAGTTGTGACATGATCCAACCCGGTTTCACCGAAACAGGGAGTTCCCGACGAAATAAATTCCAGGATCTTCGTTTTTAGGTGATAGTGCATGTGTGCAAAGAGGGTGACACTTGGGCACCATGTTTTGGACATTTCAGCATGCCACCACACTTTAATACACATGCTAGGGTCCATTGCTTGGGTTTGGAGGTATTCCGATGCTTCGAGGCGCTTCTTCCTATGAAAGCCTGATCTGTGGGCCCAGAATCGTCTACCCCCTAGATGTTCTTATGAAAGGGGTAGCCCGGTGGATTTTTGTCTTGGTTTGTGCTTTGTTGGGTTATAGGATAATTCCAGGCCATGTTTGGGCATAAGTTGTGACAATATCTAACCTGGTTTCACCGAAAATGGGGAGTTCTCGACCCCCTAGTAATTAAATTTCTAGAACACCTTCGTTTTTTGGTGACATCGCATGTCTGTGAACGGGTCACACTTTGGAACCATGTTTTGGACATTTCATCATTCCACCACACTTTAATACACATGATAGGGTCTATTGCAAGGTTTGGAGGTATGCTGATGTCTCGAAGAGCTTCTTCCCTACAAAACCATGATCCGTGGGCCTGGATCGTCTACCCCCTAGATGTTCTTATGAAAGGGGTAGCCCGGTGGAATTTTCTCCTGGTTTGTTCTTGGTTGGGTTATATGATAATTCCAAACCATGTTTGGGAACAAGTTGTGACATGATCCAACCCGGTTTCACAGAAACGGGGAGTTCCCAGCCAATTAAATTCTAGGATCTTCGTTTTCAGGTGATACTGCATGTTTGCAAAGAGGGTGACACTTGGGCACCATGTTTTGGAAATTTCAGCAGTCCACCACACTTTAATACGCATGCTAGGGTCCATTACAAGGGTTTGGAGGTATTCCGATGCTCCGAGGCGCTTCTTCCTATGAAACCCTGATGTGTGTGCCCAGAATCGTCCACCCCCTAGATGTTCTTATGAAAGGGGTAGCCCGCTGGATTTTTCTCTTGGTTTGTGTTTGGTTGGGTTATAGGATAATTCCAAACCATGTTTGGGCATAAGTTGTGACAAGATCTAACCTGGTTTGACCGAAATGGGGAGTTCTCGACCCCCTAATAATTAAATTTCCAGAACACCTTCGTTTTTAGGTCACATCGCATGTCTGCGAACGGGTCACGCTTGGGAACCATATTTTGGAAATTTAAGCATTTTCCACCACACTTTAATACACATTCTAGGGTCCATTGGAAGGTTTGGAGGTATTCCGATGTTCCGAAGAGCTTCTTCCTACAAAATCCTAATCCGTGGGCCTGGATCGTCTACCCACCTAGATGTTCTTATGAAAGGGGTAGACCGGTGGATTTTTCTCTTGGTTTGTGCTAGGTTGGGTTTTATGATAATTCCAAACCATGTTTGGTAACAAGTTGTGACATGATCCAACCCGGTTTCACCAAAACGGGGAGTTCCCGGCCAATTAAATTCCAGGATCTTCGTTTTTAGGTGATAGTGCATGTCTGTAAAGAGGGTGACACTTGGGCACCGTGTTTTGGACATTTCACCATTCCACCACACTTTAATACACATTCTAGGGTCCATTGTATGGGTTTGGAGGTATTCCGATGCTCCGAGGCGCTTCTTCCTATCAAACCCTGATCTATATGGGCCTAGAATCGTCTACCCCCTAGATGTTCTTATGAAAGGGGTAGCCCGGTGGATTTTTCTCTTGGTTTGTGCCTGGTTGTGTTATTGGATAATTCAAAACCATGTTTGGGCATAAGTTGTGACAAGATCTAACCTGGTTTCACCGAAATGGGGAGTTCTCGACCACCTAATAATTAAATTTCCAGAACACCTTCGTTTTTAGGTGACATCGCATGTCTGCGAACGGGTCACACTTGGGAACAAGGTTTTGGAAATTTCATCATTCCACCACACTTTCATACACATGGTAGGGTCCATTGCAAGGTTTGGAGGTATTCCGATGTCGCGAAGATCTGCTTCCTACAAAACCCTGATATGTGGGCCTCGATCGTCTACCCCCCTAGATGTTATGAAAGGGGTAGCCCCGTGGATTTTTCTCTTGGTTTGTGCTTGGTTGGGTTATATGATAATTCCAAACTATGTTTGGGCATAATTTGTGACATGATCCAACCCGGTTTCACCAAAACGGGGAGTTCCCGGCAAATTAAATTCTAGGATCTTCGTTTTTAGGTAATAGTGCATGTCTGCAAAGAGGGTGACACTTGGGCACCATGTTTTGGACATTTTAGCATCCCACCACACTTTAATACACATTCTAGGGTCCATTGCATGGGTTTGGAGTTATTCCGATGCTCTGAGGCGTTTCTTCCTATGAAACCCTGATATGTGGGTCCACAATTGTCTACCCCCTAGATGTTCTTATGAAAGGGGTAGCCCGGTGGATTTTTGTCTTGGTTTGTGCTTCGTTGGGTTATAGGATAATGCCAGACCATGTTTGGGCATAAGTTGTGACAATATCTAACCTGGTTACACCGAAATGGGGAGTTCTCGACCCACTAATAATTAAATTTCTAGAACACCTTCGTTTTTAGGTGACATCGCATGTCTGTGAACGGGTCACACATTGGAACCATGTTTTGGACATTTCAGCATTCCAGCACACTTTAATACACATGGTAGGGTCTATTGCAAGGTTTGGAGGTATGCCGATGTCTCGAAGAGCTTCTTCCTACAAAACCTGATCCGTGGGCCTGGATCGTCTACCCCCTAGATGTTCTTATGAAAGGGGTAGCCCGGTGGATTTTTCTCTTGGTTTGTGCTTGGTTGGGTTATATGATAATTCCAAACCATGTTTGGGAACAAGTTGTGACATGATCCAACCCGGTTTCACAGAAACGAGGAGTTCCCAGCCAATTAAATTCTAGGATCTTCGTTTTCAGGTGATACTGCATGTTTGCAAAGAGGGTGACACTTGGGCACCATGTTTTGGAAATTTCAGCATTCCACCACACTTTAATACGCATGCTAGGGTCCATTGCATGGGTTTGGAGGTATTCCGATGCTCCGAGGCGCTTCTTCCTATGAAACCCTGATCTGTTGGCCCAGAATCGTCTACCCCCTAGATGTTCTTATGAAAGGGGTAGCCCGCTGAATTTTTCTCTTGGTTTGTGTTTGGTTGGGTTATAGGATAATTCCAAACCATGTTTGGGCATAAGGTGTGACAAGATCTAACGTGGTTTGACCGAAATGGGGAGTTCTCGACCCCCTAATAATTAAATTTCCAGAACACCTTCGTTTTTAGGTGACATCGCATGTCTGCGAACGGGTCACGCTTGGGAACCATTTTGGACATTTCAGCATTCCACCACACTTTAATACACATTCTAGGGTCCATTGCAAGGTTTGGAGGTATTCCGATGTCCCGAAGAGCTTCTTCCTACAAAACCCTGATCCGTGGGCCTGGATGGTCTACCCACCAAGATGTTCTTATGAAAGGGGTAGCCCGGTGGATTTTTCTCTTGGTTTGTGCTAGGCTGGGTTTTATGATCATTCCAAACCATGTTTGGGAACAAGTTGTCACATGATCCAACCCGGTTTCACCAGAACGGGGAGTTCCCGGCCAATTAAATTCCAGGATCTTCGTTTTTATGTGATAGTGCATGTCTGCAAAGAGGGTGACACTTGGGCACCGTGTTTTGGACATTTCACCATTCCACCACACTTTAATACACGTGCTAGGGTCCACTGTATGGGTTGGAGGTATTTCGATGCTCCGAGGCGCTTCTTCCTATGAAACCCTGATCTATATGGGCCCAGAATCGTCTACCCCCTAGATGTTCTTATGAAAGGGGTAGCCCGGTGGATTTTTCTCTTGGTTTGTGCTTGGTTGGGTTATTGGATAATTCAAAACCATGTTTGGGCATAAGTTCTGACAAGATCTAACCTGGTTTCACCGAAATGGGGAGTTCTCGACCACATAATAATTAAATTTCCAGAACACCTTCGTTTTTAGGTGACATTGCATGTCTGCGAACGGGTCACACTTGGGAACATGGTTTTGCACATTTCAGCATTCCACCACACTTTCATACACATGCTAGGGTCCATTGCAAGGTTTGGAGGTATTCCGATGTCCCGAAGATCTTCTTCCTACAAAACCCTGATATGTGGGCCTGGATCGTCTACCCCCTAGCTGTTCTTATGAAAGGGGTAGCCCGGTGGATTTTTCTCTTGGTTTGTGCTTGGTTGGGTTATATGATAATTCCAAACCATGTTTGGGCACAAGTTGTGACATGATCCAACCCGGTTTCACCGAAACGGGGAGTTCCCGGCGAAATAAATTCCAGGATCTTCGTTTTTGGTGATAGTGCATGTGTGCAAAGAGGGTGACACTTGGGCACCATGTTTTGGACATTTTAGCATTCCACCACACTTTAATACACATGCTAGGGTCCATTACATTGGTTTGGAGGTATTCCGATGCTTCGAGGCGCTTCTTCCTATGAAACCCTGATCTGTGGGCCCAGAATCGTCTACCCCCTAGATGTTCTTATGAAAGGGGTAGCCCGGTGGATTTTTGTCTTGGTTTGTGCTTTGTTGGGTTATAGGATAATTCCAGACCATGTTTGGGCATAAGTTGTGACAATATCTAACCTGGTTTCACCGAAATGGGGAGTTCTCGACCCCCTAATAATTAAATTTCTAGAACACCTTCGTTTTTAGGTGACATCGCATGTCTGTGAACGGGTCACACTTTGGAACCATGTTTTCGACATTTCAGCATTCCACCACACTTTAATACACATGCTAGGGTCTATTGCAAGGTTTGGCGGTATGCCGATGTCTCGAAGAGCTTCTTCCCTACAAAACCATGATCCGTGGGCCTGGATCGTCTACCCCCTAGATGTTCTTATGAAAGGGGTAGCCCGGTGGATATTTCTCTTGGTTTGTGCTTGGTTGGGTTATATGATAATTCCAAACCATTTTTGGGAACAAGTTGTGACATGATCCAACCCGGTTTCACAGAAACGGGGAGTTCCCAGCCAATTAAATTCTAGGATCTTCGTTTTGAGGTGATATTGCATGTTTGCAAAGAGGGTGACACTTGGGCACCATGTTTTGGAAATTTCAGCAGTGCACCACACTTTAATACGCATGCTAGGGTCCATTGCATGGGTTTGGAGGTATTCCGATGCTCCGAGGCGCTTCTTCCTATGAAACCCTGATCTGTGGGCGCAGAATCGTCTACCCCCTAGATGTTCTTATGAAAGGGGTAGCCCGCTGAATTTTTCTCTTGGTTTTTGTTTGGTTGGGTTATAGGATAATTCCAAACCATGTTTGGGCATAAGGTGTGACAAGATCTAACGTGGTTTGACCGAAATGGGGAGTTCTCGACGCCCTAATAATTAAATTTCCAGAACACCTTCGTTTTTAGGTCACATCGCATGTCTGTGAACGGGTCACGCTTGGGAACCATATTTTGGACATTTTAGCATTTTCAAACACACTTTAATACACATTCTAGGGTCCATTGCAAGGTTTGGAGGTATTCCGATGTCCCGAAGAGCTTCTTCCTACAAAACCCTGATCCGTGGGCCTAGATCGTCTACCCACCTAGATGTTCTTATGAAAGGGGTAGCCCGGTGGATTTTTCTCTTGGTTTGTGCTAGGTTGGGTTTTATGATAATTCCAAACCATGTTTGGGAACAAGTTGTGACATGATCCAACCCGGTTTCACCAAAACGGGGAGTTCCCGGCCAATTAAATTCCAGGATCTTCGTTTTTATGTGATAGTGTATGTCTGCAAAGAGGGTGACACTTGGGCACCGTGTTTTGGACATTTCACCATTCCACCACACTTTAATAAACATGCTATGGTCCATTGTATGGGTTTGGAGGTATTTCGATGCTCCGAGGCGCTTCTTCCTATGAAACCCTAATCTATATGGGCCCAGAATCGTCTACCCCCTAGATGTTCTTATGAAAGGGGTAGCCCGGTGGATTTTACTCTTGGTTTTGCTTGGTTGGGTTATTCGATAATTCAAAACCATGTTTAGGCATAAGTTCTGACAAGATCTAACCTGGTTTCACCGAAATGGGGAGTTCTCGACCACATAATAATTAAATTTCCAGAACACCTTCGTTTTTATGTGACATTGCATGTCTGCGAACGGGTCACACTTGGGAACATGGTTTTGCACATTTCAGCATTCCACCACACTTTCGTACACATGCTAGGGTCCATTGCAAGGTTTCGAGGTATTCCGATGTCCCGAAGATCTTCTTCCTACAAAACCCTGATATATGGGCCTGGATCGTCTACCCCCTAGCTGTTCTTATGAAAGGGGTAGCCCGGTGGATTTTTCTCTTGGTTTGTGCTTGGTTGGGTTATATGATAATTCCAAACCATGTTTGGGCACAAGTTGTGACATGATCCAACCCGGTTTCACCGAAACGGGGAGTTCCCGGCGAAATAAATTCCAGGATCTTCGTTTTTAGGTGATAGTGCATGTGTGCAAAGAGGGTGACACTTGGGCACCATGTTTTGGACATTTTATCATTCCACCACACTTTAATACACATGCTAGGGTCCGTTACATTGGTTTGGAGGTATTCCGATGCTTCGAGGCGCTTCTTCCTATGAAACCCTGATCTGTGGGCCTAGAATCGTCTACCCCCTAGATGTTCTTATGAAAGGGGTAGCCCGGTGGATTTTTCTGTTGGTTTGTGCTTCGTTGGGTTATTGGATAATTCCAAACCATGTTTGGGCATAAGTTGTGACAAGATCTAACCAGGTTTAACCGAAATGGGGAGTTCTCGACCCCCTAATAATTACATTTCCAGAACACCTTCGTGTTTAGGTGACATCGCATGTCTGCGAACGGGTCACACTTGGGAACAAGGTTTTGGATATTTCAGCATTCCACCATACTTTCATACACATGCTAGGGTCCATTGCAAGGTTTGGAGGTATTCCGATGTCCCGAAGAGCTTCTTCCTACAAAACCCTGATCCGTCGGCCTGGATCATCTACCCCCCTAGATGTTCTTATGAAAGGGGTAGCCGGGTGGATTTTTCTCTTGGTTTGTGCTTGGTTGGGTTATATTATAATTCAAAACCATGTTTGGGCAAAAGTTGTGACAGGATCCAACCCGGTTTCACCGAAACGGGGAGTTCCCAGGGAATTAAATTCCACGATATTCGTTTTTAGGTGATAGTGCATGTTTGCAAAGAGGTGACACTTGGGCACCATGTTTTGGACATTTCAGCATTCCACCACACTTTAATACACATGCTAGGGTCCATTGCATGGGTTTGGAGGTATTCCGATGCTCCGAGGCGCTTCTTCCTATGAAACCCTGATATGTGGGCCCAGAATCGTCTACCCCCTAGATGTTCTTATGAAAGGGGTAGCCCGATGGATTTTTCTCTTGGTTTGTGCTTGGTTGGGTTATAGGATAATTCCAAACCTTGTTTGGGCATAAGTTGTGACAAGATCTAACCTGGTTTCACCGAAATGGGGAGTCCTCGACCCCCTAATAATTAAATTTCTAGAACACCTTTGTTTTTAGGTGACATCGCATGTCTGTGAACGGGTCATAGTTGGGAACATGGTTTTGCACATTTCAGCATTCCACCACACTTTCATACACATGCTAGGGTCCATTGCAAGGTTTGTAGGTATTCCGATGTCCCGAAGATCTTCTTCCTACAAAACCCTGATATATGGGCCTGGATCGTCTACCCCCTAGCTGTTCTTATGAAAGGGGTAGCCCGGTGGATTTTTCTCTTGGTTTGTGCTTGGTTGGGTTATATGATAATTCCAAACCATGTTTGGGCACAAGTTGTGACATGATCCAACCCGGTTTCACCGAAACGGCGAGTTCCCGGCGAAATAAATTCCAGGATCTTCGTTTTTAGGTGATAGTGCATGTGTGCAAAGAGGGTGACACTTGGGCACCATGTTTTGGACATTTTATCATTCCACCACACTTTAATACACATGCTAGGGTCCGTTACATTGGTTTGGAGGTATTCCGATGCTTCGAGGCGCTTCTTCCTATGAAACCCTGATCTGTGGGCCCAGAATCGTCTACCCCCTAGATGTTCTTATGAAAGGGGTAGCCCGGTGGATTTTTCTCTTGGTTTGTGCTTCGTTGGGTTATTGGATAATTCCAAACCATGTTTGGTCATAAGTTGTGACAAGATCTAACCAGGTTTCACCGAAATGGGGAGTTCTCGACCCCCTAATAATTAAATTTCTAGAACACCTTCGTTTTTAGGTGACATCGCATGTCTGTGAACGGGTCACACTTTGGAACCATGTTTTCGACATTTCAGCATTCCACCACACTTTAATACACATGCTAGGGTCTATTGCAAGGTTTGGCGGTATGCCGATGTCTCGAAGAGCTTCTTCCCTACAAAACCATGATCCGTGGGCCTGGATCGTCTACCCCCTAGATGTTCTTATGAAAGGGGTAGCCCGGTGGATATTTCTCTTGGTTTGTGCTTGGTTGGGTTATATGATAATTCCAAACCATTTTTGGGAACAAGTTGTGACATGATCCAACCCGGTTTCACAGAAACGGGGAGTTCCCAGCCAATTAAATTCTAGGATCTTCGTTTTGAGGTGATATTGCATGTTTGCAAAGAGGGTGACACTTGGGCACCATGTTTTGGAAATTTCAGCAGTGCACCACACTTTAATACGCATGCTAGGGTCCATTGCATGGGTTTGGAGGTATTCCGATGCTCCGAGGCGCTTCTTCCTATGAAACCCTGATCTGTGGGCGCAGAATCGTCTACCCCCTAGATGTTCTTATGAAAGGGGTAGCCCGCTGAATTTTTCTCTTGGTTTTTGTTTGGTTGGGTTATAGGATAATTCCAAACCATGTTTGGGCATAAGGTGTGACAAGATCTAACGTGGTTTGACCGAAATGGGGAGTTCTCGACGCCCTAATAATTAAATTTCTAGAACACCTTCGTTTTTAGGTCACATCGCATGTCTGTGAACGGGTCACGCTTGGGAACCATATTTTGGACATTTTAGCATTTTCAAACACACTTTAATACACATTCTAGGGTCCATTGCAAGGTTTGGAGGTATTCCGATGTCCCGAAGAGCTTCTTCCTACAAAACCCTGATCCGTGGGCCTAGATCGTCTACCCACCTAGATGTTCTTATGAAAGGGGTAGCCCGGTGGATTTTTCTCTTGGTTTGTGCTAGGTTGGGTTTTATGATAATTCCAAACCATGTTTGGGAACAAGTTGTGACATGATCCAACCCGGTTTCACCAAAACGGGGAGTTCCCGGCCAATTAAATTCCAGGATCTTCGTTTTTATGTGATAGTGTATGTCTGCAAAGAGGGTGACACTTGGGCACCGTGTTTTGGACATTTCACCATTCCACCACACTTTAATAAACATGCTATGGTCCATTGTATGGGTTTGGAGGTATTTCGATGCTCCGAGGCGCTTCTTCCTATGAAACCCTAATCTATATGGGCCCAGAATCGTCTACCCCCTAGATGTTCTTATGAAAGGGGTAGCCCGGTGGATTTTACTCTTGGTTTGTGCTTGGTTGGGTTATTCGATAATTCAAAACCATGTTTAGGCATAAGTTCTGACAAGATCTAACCTGGTTTCACCGAAATGGGGAGTTCTCGACCACATAATAATTAAATTTCCAGAACACCTTCGTTTTTATGTGACATTGCATGTCTGCGAACGGGTCACACTTGGGAACATGGTTTTGCACATTTCAGCATTCCACCACACTTTCGTACACATGCTAGGGTCCATTGCAAGGTTTCGAGGTATTCCGATGTCCCGAAGATCTTCTTCCTACAAAACCCTGATATATGGGCCTGGATCGTCTACCCCCTAGCTGTTCTTATGAAAGGGGTAGCCCGGTGGATTTTTCTCTTGGTTTGTGCTTGGTTGGGTTATATGATAATTCCAAACCATGTTTGGGCACAAGTTGTGACATGATCCAACCCGGTTTCACCGAAACGGGGAGTTCCCGGCGAAATAAATTCCAGGATCTTCGTTTTTAGGTGATAGTGCATGTGTGCAAAGAGGGTGACACTTGGGCACCATGTTTTGGACATTTTATCATTCCACCACACTTTAATACACATGCTAGGGTCCGTTACATTGGTTTGGAGGTATTCCGATGCTTCGAGGCGCTTCTTCCTATGAAACCCTGATCTGTGGGCCTAGAATCGTCTACCCCCTAGATGTTCTTATGAAAGGGGTAGCCCGGTGGATTTTTCTGTTGGTTTGTGCTTCGTTGGGTTATTGGATAATTCCAAACCATGTTTGGGCATAAGTTGTGACAAGATCTAACCAGGTTTAACCGAAATGGGGAGTTCTCGACCCCCTAATAATTACATTTCCAGAACACCTTCGTGTTTAGGTGACATCGCATGTCTGCGAACGGGTCACACTTGGGAACAAGGTTTTGGATATTTCAGCATTCCACCATACTTTCATACACATGCTAGGGTCCATTGCAAGGTTTGGAGGTATTCCGATGTCCCGAAGAGCTTCTTCCTACAAAACCCTGATCCGTCGGCCTGGATCATCTACCCCCCTAGATGTTCTTATGAAAGGGGTAGCCGGGTGGATTTTTCTCTTGGTTTGTGCTTGGTTGGGTTATATTATAATTCGAAACCATGTTTGGGCAAAAGTTGTGACAGGATCCAACCCGGTTTCACCGAAACGGGGAGTTCCCAGGGAATTCAATTCCACGATATTCGTTTTTAGGTGATAGTGCATGTGTGCAAAGAGGTGACACTTGGGCACCATGTTTTGGACATTTCAGCATTCCACCACACTTTAATACACATGCTAGGGTCCATTGCATGGGTTTGGAGGTATTCCGATGCTCCGAGGCGCTTCTTCCTATGAAACCCTGATATGTGGGCCCAGAATCGTCTACCCCCTAGATGTTCTTATGAAAGGGGTAGCCCGATGGATTTTTCTCTTGGTTTGTGCTTGGTTGGGTTATAGGATAATTCCAAACCTTGTTTGGGCATAAGTTGTGACAAGATCTAACCTGGTTTCACCGAAATGGGGAGTCCTCGACCCCCTAATAATTAAATTTCTAGAACACCTTTGTTTTTAGGTGACATCGCATGTCTGCGAACGGGTCATAGTTGGGAACATGGTTTTGCACATTTCAGCATTCCACCACACTTTCATACACATGCTAGGGTCCATTGCAAGGTTTGTAGGTATTCCGATGTCCCGAAGATCTTCTTCCTACAAAACCCTGATATATGGGCCTGGATCGTCTACCCCCTAGCTGTTCTTATGAAAGGGGTAGCCCGGTGGATTTTTCTCTTGGTTTGTGCTTGGTTGGGTTATATGATAATTCCAAACCATGTTTGGGCACAAGTTGTGACATGATCCAACCCGGTTTCACCGAAACGGGGAGTTCCCGGCGAAATAAATTCCAGGATCTTCGTTTTTAGGTGATAGTGCATGTGTGCAAAGAGGGTGACACTTGGGCACCATGTTTTGGACATTTTATCATTCCACCACACTTTAATACACATGCTAGGGTCCGTTACATTGGTTTGGAGGTATTCCGATGCTTCGAGGCGCTTCTTCCTATGAAACCCTGATCTGTGGGCCCAGAATCGTCTACCCCCTAGATGTTCTTATGAAAGGGGTAGCCCGGTGGATTTTTCTCTTGGTTTGTGCTTCGTTGGGTTATTGGATAATTCCAAACCATGTTTGGTCATAAGTTGTGACAAGATCTAACCAGGTTTCACCGAAATGGGGAGTTCTCGACCCCCTAATAATTAAATTTCTAGAACACCTTCGTTTTTAGGTGACATCGCATGTCTGTGAATGGGTCACACTTTGGAACCATGTTTTCGACATTTCAGCATTCCACCACACTTTAATACACATGCTAGGGTCTATTGCAAGGTTTGGCGGTATGCCGATGTCTCGAAGAGCTTCTTCCCTACAAAACCATGATCCGTGGGCCTGGATCGTCTACCCCCTAGATGTTCTTATGAAAGGGGTAGCCCGGTGGATATTTCTCTTGGTTTGTGCTTGGTTGGGTTATATGATAATTCCAAACCATTTTTGGTAACAAGTTGTGACATGATCCAACCCGGTTTCACAGAAACGGGGAGTTCCCAGCCAATTAAATTCTAGGATCTTCGTTTTGAGGTGATATTGCATGTTTGCAAAGAGGGTGACACTTGGGCACCATGTTTTGGAAATTTCAGCAGTGCACCACACTTTAATACGCATGCTAGGGTCCATTGCATGGGTTTGGAGGTATTCCGATGCTCCGAGGCGCTTCTTCCTATGAAACCCTGATCTGTGGGCGCAGAATCGTCTACCCCCTAGATGTTCTTATGAAAGGGGTAGCCCGCTGAATTTTTCTCTTGGTTTTTGTTTGGTTGGGTTATAGGATAATTCCAAACCATGTTTGGGCATAAGGTGTGACAAGATCTAACGTGGTTTGACCGAAATGGGGAGTTCTCGACGCCCTAATAATTAAATTTCCAGAACACCTTCGTTTTTAGGTCACATCGCATGTCTGTGAACGGGTCACGCTTGGGAACCATATTTTGGACATTTTAGCATTTTCAAACACACTTTAATACACATTCTAGGGTCCATTGCAAGGTTTGGAGGTATTCCGATGTCCCGAAGAGCTTCTTCCTACAAAACCCTGATCCGTGGGCCTAGATCGTCTACCCACCTAGATGTTCTTATGAAAGGGGTAGCCCGGTGGATTTTTCTCTTGGTTTGTGCTAGGTTGGGTTTTATGATAATGCCAAACCATGTTTGGGAACAAGTTGTGACATGATCCAACCCGGTTTCACCAAAACGGGGAGTTCCCGGCCAATTAAATTCCAGGATCTTCGTTTTTATGTGATAGTGTATGTCTGCAAAGAGGGTGACACTTGGGCACCGTGTTTTGGACATTTCACCATTCCACCACACTTTAATAAACATGCTATGGTCCATTGTATGGGTTTGGAGGTATTTCGATGCTTCGAGGCGCTTCTTCCTATGAAACCCTAATCTATATGGGCCCAGAATCGTCTACCCCCTAGATGTTCTTATGAAAGGGGTAGCCCGGTGGATTTTACTCTTGGTTTGTGCTTGGTTGGGTTATTCGATAATTCAAAACCATGTTTAGGCATAAGTTCTGACAAGATCTAACCTGGTTTCACCGAAATGGGGAGTTCTCGACCACATAATAATTAAATTTCCAGAACACCTTCGTTTTTATGTGACATTGCATGTCTGCGAACGGGTCACACTTGGGAACATGGTTTTGCACATTTCAGCATTCCACCACACTTTTGTACACATGCTAGGGTCCATTGCAAGGTTTCGAGGTATTCCGATGTCCCGAAGATCTTCTTCCTACAAAACCCTGATATATGGGCCTGGATCGTCTACCCCCTAGCTGTTCTTATGAAAGGGGTAGCCCGGTGGATTTTTCTCTTGGTTTGTGCTTGGTTGGGTTATATGATAATTCCAAACCATGTTTGGGCACAAGTTGTGACATGATCCAACCCGGTTTCACCGAAACGGGGAGTTCCCGGCGAAATAAATTCCAGGATCTTCGTTTTTAGGTGATAGTGCATGTGTGCAAAGAGGGTGACACTTGGGCACCATGTTTTGGACATTTTATCATTCCACCACACTTTAATACACATGCTAGGGTCCGTTACATTGGTTTGGAGGTATTCCGATGCTTCGAGGCGCTTCTTCCTATGAAACCCTGATCTGTGGGCCTAGAATCGTCTACCCCCTAGATGTTCTTATGAAAGGGGTAGCCCGGTGGATTTTTCTGTTGGTTTGTGCTTCGTTGGGTTATTGGATAATTCCAAACCATGTTTGGGCATAAGTTGTGACAAGATCTAACCAGGTTTAACCGAAATGGGGAGTTCTCGACCCCCTAATAATTACATTTCCAGAACACCTTCGTGTTTAGGTGACATCGCATGTCTGCGAACGGGTCACACTTGGGAACAAGGTTTTGGATATTTCAGCATTCCACCATACTTTCATACACATGCTAGGGTCCATTGCAAGGTTTGGAGGTATTCCGATGTCCCGAAGAGCTTCTTCCTACAAAACCCTGATCCGTCGGCCTGGATCATCTACCCCCTAGATGTTCTTATGAAAGGGGTAGCCGGGTGGATTTTTCTCTTGGTTTGTGCTTGGTTGGGTTATATTATAATTCGAAACCATGTTTGGGCAAAAGTTGTGACAGGATCCAACCCGGTTTCACCGAAACGGGGAGTTCCCAGGGAATTAAATTCCACGATATTCGTTTTTAGGTGATAGTGCATGTTTGCAAAGAGGTGACACTTGGGCACCATGTTTTGGACATTTCAGCATTCCACCACACTTTAATACACATGCTAGGGTCCATTGCATGGGTTTGGAGGTATTCCGATGCTCCGAGGCGCTTCTTCCTATGAAACCCTGATATGTGGGCCCAGAATCGTCTACCCCCTAGATGTTCTTATGAAAGGGGTAGCCCGATGGATTTTTCTCTTGGTTTGTGCTTGGTTGGGTTATAGGATAATTCCAAACCTTGTTTGGGCATAAGTTGTGACAAGATCTAACCTGGTTTCACCGAAATGGGGAGTCCTCGACCCCCTAATAATTAAATTTCTAGAACACCTTTGTTTTTAGGTGACATCGCATGTCTGCGAACGGGTCATAGTTGGGAACATGGTTTTGCACATTTCAGCATTCCACCACACTTTCATACACATGCTAGGGTCCATTGCAAGGTTTGTAGGTATTCCGATGTCCCGAAGATCTTCTTCCTACAAAACCCTGATATATGGGCCTGGATCGTCTACCCCCTAGCTGTTCTTATGAAAGGGGTAGCCCGGTGGATTTTTCTCTTGGTTTGTGCTTGGTTGGGTTATATGATAATTCCAAACCATGTTTGGGCACAAGTTGTGACATGATCCAACCCGGTTTCACCGAAACGGGGAGTTCCCGGCGAAATAAATTCCAGGATCTTCGTTTTTAGGTGATAGTGCATGTGTGCAAAGAGGGTGACACTTGGGCACCATGTTTTGGACATTTTATCATTCCACCACACTTTAATACACATGCTAGGGTCCGTTACATTGGTTTGGAGGTATTCCGATGCTTCGAGGCGCTTCTTCCTATGAAACCCTGATCTGTGGGCCCAGAATCGTCTACCCCCTAGATGTTCTTATGAAAGGGGTAGCCCGGTGGATTTTTCTCTTGGTTTGTGCTTCGTTGGGTTATTGGATAATTCCAAACCATGTTTGGTCATAAGTTGTGACAAGATCTAACCAGGTTTCACCGAAATGGGGAGTTCTCGACCCCCTAATAATTAAATTTCTAGAACACCTTCGTTTTTAGGTGACATCGCATGTCTGTGAATGGGTCACACTTTGGAACCATGTTTTCGACATTTCAGCATTCCACCACACTTTAATACACATGCTAGGGTCTATTGCAAGGTTTGGCGGTATGCCGATGTCTCGAAGAGCTTCTTCCCTACAAAACCATGATCCGTGGGCCTGGATCGTCTACCCCCTAGATGTTCTTATGAAAGGGGTAGCCCGGTGGATTTTTCTCTTGGTTTGTGCTTGGTTGGGTTATATGATAATTCCAAACCATTTTTGGTAACAAGTTGTGACATGATCCAACCCGGTTTCACAGAAACGGGGAGTTCCCAGCCAATTAAATTCTAGGATCTTCGTTTTGAGGTGATATTGCATGTTTGCAAAGAGGGTGACACTTGGGCACCATGTTTTGGACATTTCAGCAGTGCACCACACTTTAATACGCATGCTAGGGTCCATTGCATGGGTTTGGAGGTATTCCGATGCTCCGAGGCGCTTCTTCCTATGAAACCCTGATCTGTGGGCGCAGAATCGTCTACCCCCTAGATGTTCTTATGAAAGGGGTAGCCCGCTGAATTTTTCTCTTGGTTTTTGTTTGGTTGGGTTATAGGATAATTCCAAACCATGTTTGGGCATAAGGTGTGACAAGATCTAACGTGGTTTGACCGAAATGGGGAGTTCTCGACGCCCTAATAATTAAATTTCCAGAACACCTTCGTTTTTAGGTCACATCGCATGTCTGTGAACGGGTCACGCTTGGGAACCATATTTTGGACATTTTAGCATTTCCAAACACACTTTAATACACATTCTAGGGTCCATTGCAAGGTTTGGAGGTATTCCGATGTCCCGAAGATCTTCTTCCTACAAAACCCTGATCCGTGGGCCTAGATCGTCTACCCACCTAGATGTTCTTATGAAAGGGGTTGCCCGGTGGATTTTCTCTTGGTTTGTGCTTGGTTGGGTTATATGATAATTCCAATCCATGTTTGGGCACAAGTTGTGACATGATCCAACCCGGTTTCACCAAAACGGGGAGTTCCCGACGAAATAAATTCCAGGATCTTCGTTTTTAGGTGATAGTGCATGTGTGCAAAGAGGGTGACACCTGGGCACCATGTTTTGGACATTTCAGCATGCCACCACACTTTAATACACATGCTAGGGTCCATTGCATGGGTTTGGAGGTATTCCGATGCTTCGAGGCGCTTCTTCCTATGAAACCCTGATCTGTGGGCCCAGAATCGTCTACCCCCTAGATGTTCTTATGAAAGGGGTAGCCCGGTGGATTTTTCTCTTGGTTTGTGCTTGGTTGGGTTATATGATAATTCCAAACCATGTTTGGGCATAAGTTGTGACATGATCTAACCTGGTTTCACCGAAACGGGGAGTTCTCCAGCCAATTAAATTCTAGAACACCTTCGTTTTTAGGTGACACTGCATGTCTGCGAAGAGGGTGACACTTGGGCACCATGTTTTGGACATTTCAGCATTCCACCACACTTTAATACACATGCTAGGGTCCATTGCAAGGTTTGGAGGTATTCCGATGTCCCGAAGCGCTTCTTCCTATGAAACCCTGATATGTGGGCCTGGATCGTCTACCCCCTAGATGTTCTTATGAAAGGGGTAGCCCGGTGGATTTTTCTCTTGGTTTGTGCTTGGTTGGGTTATATGATAATTCCAAACCATGTTTGGGCACAAGTTGTGACATGATCCAACCCGGTTTCACCGAAATGGGGAGTTCCCCCCTAAAATTAAATTCCAGGACCTTCGTTTTTAGGTGATAGTGCATGTCTGCAAAGAGGGTGACACTTGGGCACCATGTTTTGGACATTTTATCATTCCACCACACTTTAATACACATGCTAGGGTCCATTGCATTGGTTTGGAGGTATTCCGATGCTTCGAGGCGCTTCTTCCTATGAAACCCTGATCTGTGGGCCTGAATCGTCTACCCCCTAGATGTTCTTATGAAAGGGGTAGCCCGGTGGATTTTTCTCTTGGTTTGTGCTTCGTTGGGTTATTGGATAATTCCAAACCATGTTTGGGCATAAGTTGTGACAAGATCTAACCTGGTTTCACCGAAATGGGGAGTTCTCGACCCCCTAATAATTAAATTTCTAGAACACCTTCGTTTTTAGGTGACATCGCATGTCTGTGAACGGGTCACACTTTGGAACCATGTTTTGGACATTTCAGCATTCCACCACACTTTAATACACATGGTAGGGTCTATTGCAAGGTTTGGAGGTATTCCGATGTCTCGAAGAGCTTCTTCCTACAAAACCATGATCCGTGGGCCTGGATCGTCTACCCCCTAGATGTTCTTATGAAAGGGGTAGCCCGGTGGATTTTTCTCTTGGTTTGTGCTTGGTTGGGTTATATGATAATTCCAAACCATGTTTGGGAACAAGTTGTGACATGATCCAACCCGGTTTCACAGAAACGGGGAGTTCCCAGCCAATTAAATTCTAGGATCTTCGTTTTTAGGTGATATGCATGTTTGCAAAGAGGGTGACACTTGGGCACCATGTTTTGGACATTTCAGCAGTGCACCACACTTTAATACGCATGCTAGGGTCCATTGCATGGGTTTGGAGGTATTTCGATGCTCCGAGGCGCTTCTTCCTATGAAACCCTGATCTGTGGGCCCAGAATCGTCTACCCCCTAGATGTTCTTATGAAAGGGGTAGCCCGCTGAATTTTTCTCTTGGTTTGTGTTTGGTTGGGTTATAGGATAATTCCAAACCATGTTTGGGCATAAGTTGTGACAAGATCTAACGTGGTTTCACCGAAATGGGGAGTTCTCGACCCTAATAATTAAATTTCCAGAACACCTTCGTTTTTAGGTCACATCGCATGTCTGCGAACGGGTGACACTTGGGAACCATATTTTGGACATTTCAGCATTCCACCACACTTTAATACACATGCTAGGGTCCATTGCAAGGTTTGGAGGTATTCCGATGTCCCGAAGAGCTTCTTCCTACAAAACCCTGATCCGTGGGCCTGGATCGTCTACCCCCTAGATGTTCTTATGAAAGGGGTAGCCCGGTGGATTTTTCTCTTGGTTTGTGCTTGGTTGGGTTATATGATAATTCCAAACCATGTTTGGGCACAAGTTGTGACATGATCCAACCCGGTTTCACCAAAACGGGGAGTTCCCGACCAATTAAATTCCAGGATCTTCGTTTTTAGGTGATAGTGCATGTCTGCAAAGAGGGTGACACTTGGGCACCATGTTTTGGACATTTCAGCATTCCACCACACTTTAATACACATGCTAGGGTCCATTGCATGGGTTTGGAGGTATTCCGATGCTCCGAGGCGCTTCTTCCTATGAAACCCTGATCTGTGGGCCCAGAATCGTCTACCCCCTAGATGTTCTTATGAAAGGGGTAGCCCGGTGGATTTTTATCTTGGTTTGTGCTTGGTTGGGTTATTGGATAATTTCAAACCATGTTTGGGCCTAAGTTGTGACAAGATCTAACCTGGTTTCACCGAAATGGGGAGTTCTCGACCCCCTAATAATTAAATTTCCAGAACACCTTCGTTTTTAGGTGACATCGCATGTCTGCGAACGGGTCACACTTGGGAACCATGGTTTTGGACATTTCAGCATTCCACCACACTTTAATACACATGCTAGGGTCCATTGCAAGGTTTGGAGGTATTCCGATGTCCCGAAGAGCTTCTTCCTACAAAACCCTGATCCGTGGGCCTGGATCGTCTACCCCCTAGATGTTCTTATGAAAGGGGTAGCCCGGTGGATTTTTCTCTTGGTTTGTGCTTGGTTGGGTTATATGATAATTCCAAACCATGTTTGGGCATAAGTTGTGACATGATCCAACCCGGTTTCACCAAAACGGGGAGTTCCCGGCCAATAAAATTCCAGGATCTTCGTTTTTAGGTGATAGTGCATGTCTGCAAAGAGGGTGACACTTGGGCACCATGTTTTGGACATTTCACCATTCCACCACACTTTAATACACATGCTAGGGTCCATCGTATGGGTTTGGAGGTATTCCGATGCTCCGAGGCGCTTCTTCCTATGAAACCCTGATCTATATGGGCCCAGAATCGTCTACCCCCTGTTTTGCTTCGTTGGGTTATAGGATAATTTCAGACCATGTTTGGGCATAAGTTGTGACAATATCTAACCTGGTTTCACCGAAATGGGGAGTTCTCGACCCCCTAATAATTAAATTTCTAGAACACCTTCGTTTTTAGGTGACATCGCATGTCTGTGAACGGGTCACACTTTGGAACCATGTTTTGGACATTTCAGCATTCCAGCACACTTTAATACACATGGTAGGGTCTATTGCAAGGTTTGGAGGTATGCCGATGTCTCGAAGAGCTTCTTCCCTACAAAACCATGATCCGTGGGCCTGGATCGTCTACCCCCTAGATGTTCTTATGAAAGGGGTAGCCCGGTGGATTTTTAACTTGGATTGTGCTTGGTTGGGTTATATGATAATTCCAAACCATGTTTGGGAACAAGTTGTGACATGATCCAACCCGGTTTCACAGAAACGAGGAGTTCCTAGCCAATTAAATTCTAGGATCTTCGTTTTCAGGTGATACTGCATGTTTGCAAAGAGGGTGACACTTGGGCACCATGTTTTGGAAATTTCAGCAGTGCACCACACTTTAATACGCATGCTAGGGTCCATTGCATGGGTTTGGAGGTATTCCGATGCTCCGAGGCGCTTCTTCCTATGAAACCCTGATCTGTGGGCCCAGAATCGTCTACCCCCTAGATGTTCTTATGAAAGGGGTAGCCCGCTGAATTTTTCTCTTGGTTTGTGTTTGGTTGGGTTATAGGATAATTCCAAACCATGTTTGGGCATAAGGTGTGACAATATCTAACGTGGTTTGACCGAAATGGGGAGTTCTCGACCCCCTAATAATTAAATTTCCAGAACACCTTCGTTTTTAGGTCACATCGCATGTCTGCGAACGGGTCACGCTTGGAAACCATATTTTGGACATTTCAGCATTTTCCACCACACTTTAATACACATTCTAGGGTCCATTGCAAGGTTTGGAGGTATTCCGATGTCCCGAAGAGCTTCTTCCTACAAAACCCTGATCCGTGGGCCTGGATCGTCTACCCACCTAGATGTTCTTATGAAAGGGGTAGCCCGGTGGATTTTTCTCTTGGTTTGTGCTAGGTTGGGTTTTATGATCATTCCAAACCATGTTTGGGAACAAGTTGTGACATGATCCAACCCGGTTTCACCAAAACGGGGAGTTCCCGACCAATTAAATTCCAGGATCTTCGTTTTTATGTGATAGCGCGTGTCTGCAAAGAGGGTGACACTTGGGCACCGTGTTTTGGACATTTCACCATTCCACCACACTTTAATACACATGCTAGGGTCCATTGTATGGGTTTGGAGGTATTTCGATGCTCCGAGGCGCTTCTTCCTATGAAACCCTGATCTATATGGGCCCAGAATCGTCTACCCCCTAGATGTTCTTATGAAAGGGGTAGCCCGGTGGATTTTTCTCTTGGTTTGTGCTTGGTTGGGTTATTGGATAATTCAAAACCATGTTTAGGCATAAGTTCTGACAAGATCTAACCTGGTTTCACCGAAATGGGGAGTTCTCGACCACATAATAATTAAATTTCCAGAACACCTTTGTTTTTAGGTGACATTGTATGTCTGCGAACGGGTCACACTTGGGAACATGGTTTTACACATTTCAGCATTCCACCACACTTTCATACACATGCTAGGGTCCATTACAAGGTTTGGAGGTATTCCGTTGTCCCGAAGATCTTCCTACAAAACCCTGATATGTGGGCCTGGATCGTCTACCCCCTAGCTGTTCTTATGAAAGGGGTAGCCCGGTGGATTTTTCTCTTGGTTTGTGCTTGGTTGGGTTATATGATAATTCCAAACCATGTTTGGGCACAAGTTTTTACATGATCCAACCCGGTTTCACCGAAACGGGGAGTTCCCGGCGAAATAAATTCCAGGATCTTCGTTTTCTGGTGATAGTGCATGTGTGCAAAGAGGGTGACACTTGGGCACCATGTTTTGGACATTTTAGCATTCCACCACACTTTAATACACATGCTAGGGTCCATTACATTGGTTTGGAGGTATTCCGATGCTTCGAGGCGCTTCTTCCTATGAAACCCTGATCTGTGGGCCCAGAATCGTCTACCCCCTAGATGTTCTTATGAAAGGGGTAGCCCGGTGGATTTTTGTCTTGGTTTGTGCTTTGTTGGGTTATAGGATAATTCCAGACCATGTTTGGGCATAAGTTGTGACAATATCTAACCTGGTTTCACCGAAATGGGGAGTTGTCGACCCCCTAATAATTATATTTCTAGAACACCTTCATTTTTAGGTGACATCGCATGTCTATGAACGGGTCACACTTTGGAACCATGTTTTGGACATTTCAGCATTCCACCACACTTTAATACACATGCTAGGGTATATTGCAAGGTTTGGAGGTATGCCGATGTCTCAAAGAGCTTCTTCCCTACAAAACCATGATCCGTGGGCCTGGATCGTCTACCCCCTAGATGTTCTTATGAAAGGGGTAGCCCGGTGGATTTTTCTCTTGGTTTGTGCTTGGTTGGGTTATATGATAATTCCAAACCATGTTTGGGAACAAGTTGTGACATGATCCAACCCGGTTTCACAGAAACGGGGAGTTCCCAGCCAATTAAATTCTAGGATCTTCGTTTTCAGGTGATACTGCATGTTTGCAAAGAGGGTGACACTTGGGCACCATGTTTTGGAAATTTCAGCAGTCCACCACACTTTAATACGCATGCTAGGGTCCATTGCATGGGTTTGGAGGTATTCCGATGCTCCGAGGCGCTTCTTCCTATGAAACCCTGATCTGTGGGCCTAGAATCGTCTACCCCCTAGATGTTCTTCTGAAAGGGGTAGCCCGCTAGATTTTTCTATTGGTTTGTGTTTGGTTGGGTTATAGGATAATTCCAAACCATGTTTGGGCATAAGTAGTGACAAGATCTAACATGGTTTGACCGAAATGGGGAGTTCTCGACCCCCTAATAATTAAATTTCCTGAACACCTTCGTTTTTAGGTCACATCGCATGTCTGCGAACAGGTCACGCTTGGGAACCATATTTTGGACATTTCAGCATTTTCCACCACACTTTAATACACATTCTAGGTCCATTGCAAGGTTTGGAGGTATTTCGATGTCCCGAAGAGCTTCTTCCTACAAAACCCTGATCCGTGGGCCTGGATCGTCTACCCTCCTCGATGTTCTTATGAAAGGGGTATCCCAGTGGATTTTTCTCTTGGTTTGTGCTAGGTTGGGTTTTATGATAATTCCAAGACATGTTTGGGAACATGTTGTGACATGATCCAACCCGGTTTCACCAAAACGGGGAGTTCCCGGCCAATTAAATTCCAGGATCTTCGTTTTTAGTGATAGTGCATGTCTGCAAAGAGGGTGACACTTGGGCACCGTGTTTTGGACATTTCATCATTCCACCACACTTTAAGACACATGCTAGGGTCCATTGCATGGGTTTGGAGGTATTCCTATGCTCCGAGGCGCTTCTTCCTATGAAACCCTGATCTATATGGGCCCAGAATCGTCTACCCCCTAGATTTTCTTATAAAAGGGGTAGCCCGGTGGACTTTTCTCTTGGTTTGTGCTTGGTTGGGTTATATTATAACTACAAACCATTTTTGGGCATAAGTTGTGAAAATATCTAACCTGGTTGCACCGAAATGGGGAGTTCTCGAACCCCTAATAATTAAATTTCCAGAACACCTTTGTTTTTAGGTGACATCGCCTGTCTGCGAACGGGTCACGCTTGGTATCCATGTTTTGGACATTTCAGCATTCCACCACACTTTTATACACATGCTAGGGTTCATTGCAAGGTTTGGAGGTATTCCGATGTCCCGAAGAGCTTCTTCCTACAAAACCCTGATTCGTGGGCCTGGATCGTCTACCCCCCTAGATGTTCTTATGAAAGGGGTAGCCCGGTGGATTTTTCTCTTTATTTTTTCTTGGTTAGGTTATATGATAATTCCAAACCATGTTTGGGCACAATTAGTGACATGATCCAACCCGGTTTCACCGAAACAGGGAGTTCCCGGCCAATTAAATTCCAGGATATTCGTTTTTTCGGTGATAGTGCATGCCTATGAAGCGGGTTACACTTGGGCACCATGTTTTGCATATTTCAGCATTCCACCACACTTTAATACACATGCTAGGGTCCATTGAGAGGGTTTGGAGGTATTCTGATGCTCTAAGGCGCTTCTTCCTATGAAACCCTAATCTATATGGGCCCAAAATCGTCTACCCCCTAGATGTTCTTATGAAAGGGGTAGCCCGGTGAATTTTTCTCTTGGTTTGTGCTTGGTTGGGTTATATGGTAATTACAAACCATGTTTGGGCATAAGTTGTGATAAGATCTAACCTGGTTTCACCGAAATGGGGAGTTCTCGACCCCTAATAATTAAATTTCCAGAATACCTACGTTTTTAGGTGACATCGCATGTCTGCGAACTGGTCACGCTTGGGAACCAGGTTTTGGACATTTCATCATTCCACCACACTTCAATACACATGCTAGTGTCCATTGCAAGGTTTGGAGGTATTCCGATGTCCCGAAGAGCTTCTTCCTACAAAACCCTGATCCGTGGGCCCCAACCGTCTACCCCCTAGATGTTCTTATGAAAGGGGTATCCCGGTGGATTTTTCTCTTTGTTTGTTCTTGGTTGGGTTATATGATAATTCCAAACCATGTTTGGGCACAAGTTGTGACATGATCCAACCCGGTTTCACCGAAACGGGGTGTTCCCAGCCAATTAAATTCTAGGATCTTTGTTTTCAGGTAATACTGCATGTCTACAAAGAGGGTGACACTTGGGCTCGATATTTTATACATTTCAGCATTCCACCACACTTTAATACACATGCAAGGGTCCATTGCATGGGTATGGAGTTATTCCGATGCTCCGAGGCGCTTATTCCTATGAAACCCTGATATGTGGGCCCAGAATCGTCTACCCCCTAGATGTTCTTATGAAAGGGGTAGCCTGGTGGATTTTTTCTCTTGGTTTGTGCCTAGTTTGGGTTATAGGATAATTCCAAACCATGTTTGGGCATAAGTTGTGACAACATCTAACCTGGTTTTACCGAAATGGGGAGTTCTCGACCCCCTAATAATTAAATTTCCAGAACACCTTCGTTTTTAGGCGACATCGCATGTCTGCGAACGGGTCACGCTTGGGAACCATGTTTTGGACATTTCAGCATTCCAACACACTTTAATACACATGCTAGGGTCTGTTGCAAGGTTTGGAGGTATTCCGATGTCCCGAAGAGCTTCTTCCTATAAAACCCTGATCCGTGGGCCTGGATCGTCTACCCCCTAGATGTTCTTATGAAAGGGGTAGCCCGGTGGATTATTATCTTGGTTTGTGCTTGGTTGGGTTATATGATAATTCCAAACCATGTTTGGGCAGAAGTTGTTTTAGGGTTCGCAGCATAGAAATTTTTTTTTCCTACGATGTGAACTATATACCAAGATCTATCTACTAGATACAAACAACGGGCGGATGTATATCCGTAGAGAACATACCCTTGAAGACCGACAAAGCTTAACGAGTTCAACTCGTGGTTGATGTAGACGATCTCTTGCCGATCTCAAGATCGAGAGGAAGTCCTAGCGCCGCAAATCAGCAGCGCATCCGTGCTCGCACACATGTTCGAGGCACCGAGCAACCTCCGCCTCCTCGCTCCAGCGATGCAGCGGAAGCACAACTCTTTCTTGCCGAATAGCCACCGGGAACATGTATCTCGCTAGTCCGAGACCATGGGGGATAAATTCTAGAGGGGGAGAGAGATCCTTCACGAGGAGGTGTGAGAGACAAGTGAGGAGGGGGGCTCCTTTTATAGGAGGAGGGGGGGACCCAAGGGGGTGGCCGCCGGCCATGGGGGCTCCCCCCTCCCCTCCTTCATTCATGTGGGTGGACACTCCACTCACAAAATGCCCTTTAAAATCCCTCCACTCAAAAGTCCACTCAAATTCCCATTAAATTTCCACCAAATTTAATGCAAACTCTCATTAAATAAAACTCTTTTATTTTATTCAGAATTTTGTCAATTACTTTAATGACAAACATTCACAAATAACCCATTGCTAGAATTATATTTCACATGCATAACCACTTTATGCAATTTCACCCGAAAACCTGTTTCGGTATCTAGTGAAATAAATTCCTGCGCTTGTTCATTCTTTCGGCATGAAACATTTGCTCCAATTGGATGTCGGTGTCTCTTAAGTGTGTCACCCTACGGTTCGTGAATAATGCGGACATGATCGAGACCCCTCTCGGATCAATAATCAGAAGCGGGATCTAGAGACCCATACTGACTCCCACACATTCAACGATGACTTTCTTGTGATCGTCGGAACCTTTTACGCTAGTATCTTAGTCCCTTTGTTTCACGATATATTACATGTCCGAGATTCGATCCTCGGTATCTCCATACCTAGTTTGATCTCGTTACCGACATGCACTCTTTGGATTCTTCATGATTCCAGCAGTTTGGAGTTGGATATAGATCACCTTCCGTTAGTTAAGGAACATACGGATTTAGCTTCCCAAAATTATGGACCAATATAGGCTGTTAGTTGAGTCCTTCTAGAATACTCATCATCTCATAGTAGAATATAAGGATAGTATGCTAGAGGATCTCACCAATCCTAAGAGAAGGGAGATGTTGGCAGCGTAGTTAGAGAATGAGGCAGGAGGAGAGACTAGTCCAATCTATAAGGATATTCCTATAGATCGGGCATCATTCACACCATATCCATATTGACCTATACCAGAGCCTAACTATAATCATGATGCATACAAGAGACATCCAGTACCACATGGTTTTGAGGAGGCAAATGATTCAAAACTTCCTATTGAGAATTCTGATGGGTAGAGAACAAGATCACCTGTTGGATCTCGTGGAATTCATATGTCAGTAGATGGTTCTAACAGAGATGTTGGATATTCTAGTTGGATGGGAGAAAGGTCCAATACTTCTAATAGTAGGGATGCAGTAATTATATATTTTCAGGATGAGTAGGAATATCCTGAAGAGATGGTATTTGAGTCACCAATGCATTATACTACCCTGTAGAATGTGCATTATCCAGTGATTGCTAAGGACTATTGTACCCAACAGAGTACGTGGGGAGCGTCGAAATCCGAGTATTCTGTTGACTACTCTAGTGATGAGGCGCAAGAGATGCATGAGGAGTATAATGAAGAACATGTTTCTAAAGATGCTTCATATGAGCTGGATGGAGTTGGTACACTCATCCTATGCAATGACTCAAGTCTAGATACTTCAAACGCCGAGTACATACCATCTGGGAGGCCAGTTGTTTCACAAACTATGCACCGGATTTCACATTAGCAAGGTTGGACTCTAGGCATGTACAATGAGGGTCGCATCTACTGAGGAGTAGGTTCACTCGAGGTGGAGTTTGCAGAACTTGGTAATGCGTATTGTAGAATTCAAGAGGTTGTTGTAATTAAATAAGTGAGATAGCCCTCACCTGAATCTGTAGTACTTGTATCATACAGGCTTGTAACGGTATTGTACTGACTATGTTGCTTTTAATGTATAATATGTGATGCATATTTGATTCTTATTTGGATTTGGATCGTGATTTTCATTGTGTGACTAGTTATGTGCATGAAGTTGAGCTTAGAAAGCATGTGCATGATGTAACTATGAGTATTCTCTTTGTGTAATAGGACTAGGGGTTCATGGATATGAGAGTAGGAATCGAGTCTGAGCAGCAGCGCATCGAGTGTGAAGCAAAGGAGAAGGCGGATGAAGACGCCAAGAACCAAGGAACATTACCACCACAAATGAGGCCACTGATGGAGCAGAATTTCATGCAGTATATGCAGATGATGCAGGAGTCCCAGAACTAGTTCGTGGAGGAATTACTTGGACGAGCAGGAATTACTTGCATGGAGCGTAAATAAGTTCATGGAGGAATTACTTGGACGAGCAGTGAACCTAAAGGTCGAGGTGTGAGTCTCTCTGAGTTCCAGAATGCAATGCCACTACCTTTTGCGTTAGCTCTAGAACCAATGGATGCCGAGGATTGGTTGGCCGATACTAAGAGAAAGCTGAAGATTGTAGGGTGAAATGATGAGGCGAAGCTAAGGTATGCAACATATATTTTAACTGGACATGTATCATCTTGGTGGGAGAATCAACTAGCAATGCAACCTCTAGGTAGGGAGTTTACTTGGTAGGAGTTCAAATAGAGATTCCGTGAATATCATTTTATGGAAAGTGTTATTGAGATGAATCATAGAGAGTTCGAGGAATTGCAACAAGGTTATTCCAGTGTCATGAAGTACATTCGGGAGTTGAGCCAGCTGTCTCATTACGCTGCTGACGAGGTAAGCACTAAATAAAAGTGGAAGAGGCGCTTCATGCGTGGCTTGAATCCATTTGTGAAGATGCAGTTGAGGTTGGACAACAAGCAGAGTTTTCAAAAGTTGATAGATGCAGCTATTACCTTTGAGTATGACTATAAGAATGTACAAGAAGATAGAAGGAAGAGGGCAAAGCAAGAAACCAAGAGGGTTCAAGAAAGTAATCCTAAACGAAATTTGGAGTTTAAACCCTAGGTTATACCTTCCATTAATAATCAAAACCAGGGGCACCATCATCCTGGAGGAACATCATTTGCCACAAATGTGGTATACCTGATCATTTTAGAAGTGAATGCCGAAGGCCAGTGGTGATATGTCATGAATGTGGACAAAAGGGATACATAAGGCCTGATTGTCCCAAGAAGTCAACAGGAGGATGGCCCGAGAAAGGGAGAGGAAGTTCCGAAGGAACTGGTGGACCACCGACAAGAGGTGGAAATTATGCCAAGAACAACAATGGCAAACGGAGAGACCTACCGGAAAGCTAAATTATGCAACCTTGGAGGAGGTGGATAATTCGGAGCATGCAGTGTTAGGTACTCTCAATATTCTCACCAATCCTGGAAAAGTTTTATTTGATATCGGTGAAACTACTTAATTAATATATGAGCAATTTTGTGATTAGTTTGGGATTAGAAGGGCACCATTAGAAAACCCAATGACCGTAATAACAACAGGGGGTACCGTAATAGTATGCCATATTAGGCAAAACCAAGTTATCTAAACTTGTGGTTATACATATACATGATTCCATTGAAAGGAATAGCAGTAGTTTTGGGAATGGATTAGATGACTAAACATGGAGCTGAGATAAACTACAAGGATAAAACAGTCCTAATCAAGACTCCAGGTGGATGAAGGATAGTCTACCAGGCGGAAAAACACACTCATATCTTGGTGGATCTTCAACTTAATTCAATGAAAGAGGTAAAATTGGAAGATATTCCAATAGTGAATGAGTCAAGAATGTTTTCCTAGCAGAGTTACCAGGAATGCCACCTGATCAGGAAATAGAATTCACTATTTGATCTGATACCATGAAAAACGCCTTTTGCTCAAGCACCATACAAGATGGGTCCTAAAGAACTGAAAGAGCCTAAAGATCAAATTGATGAGTTAGATGGTAAAGGATACAAACAAGAAAGTGTATCCCCGTGGGAAACTCAGTGATGTTTATGGATAAAAGAGATGGAGGAAGGAGGATGTGTGAAGATTACAGAAATTTGAACAATGTCAGTATCAAAAACAAGTATCCATTACCGATGATTCATGATTTATTTGATCAAGTCAAGGGAGCGGGAGTGTTTTACAAGATTTATCTGAGATTAGGCTACCATTAAATTAAAATCAAACCTGAAGATGTTCCAAAAATAGCATTTGTTTCAAGGTATGGACACCACGAGTACTTAGTTGTACCTTTTGATTTGACTAATGCACTAACAATCTTCATGAATCTGATGAACAAGATCTTCATGCCATATTTGGACAAGTTTGTTATAATGTTCATTGATGATATCCTGATATATTCCAAGGATAAGGAATATCATGCTGATCATTTAAGAATAGCATTGCAAATTTTGAGAGAACACAAGCTATATGCTAAGTTTAGTAAGTGCAAGTTTTGGCTAGACAAGGTAGAATTCCATTGTCATGTCATCATCATGGATGGAATTGAACAGTGTTGGATTAGAGTTCACCTACCAATGTTAAGAAAATCAAAGGTTTCTTAGGGATGGCAGGTTACTATCGGAGATTCATTGAAGGTTTATGTAAGATAGCCGGACCAATGACCAAATTGCTAAGAAATAATAATCCATATGTGTGGGATGAGAAGTGTGAAGCCAGTTTTCAAGAGTTGAAGAACACGTTAACTACAACACCAATCTTATCAGTACCCGGAACCAGAAAGGATTATAAAGTTTACTATGATGCATCGAAGGAGGGATTAGGTTGTGTACTAATTCAAGATCGCAAGGTAATTTCTTATGGATATAGACAACTCAAACCTCATGAAGTCAACTATCCAACCCATAGAAGCAATAATGTTTGCTTTGAAATGTTGGATGCATTTTCTTTATGGGGCAAGGTGTGAATTATACACGGATCATAAAATTCTCAAATTCTTCTTCACTCAGAAGGAACTAAGCATGAGACATAAGCGATGGTTAGAGTTGATTAAGGATTATGACCCGACGATCAGCTATACTCCAAGAAAAGCCAATTTAGTAGCAGATGCTTTGAGCTGAAAGAGCACAAATACTCGACCAACAAATAGGTAATTTCCAAAAGAATTGCAGATGGACTTGGAAAGCTTAGATATGCAATTTATAAGAACAAAGGCTGTTGGTGGTTTAGCCACAATGAGGGTTCTTGAAGAGAGAAGTAGTGATCTTCATAATGATATCATTTGACATTAACATGTTGATCCATTCATTTCTAAAGAAATTCTAAGAATTTTGGAAGGTCAGACATCATCATTTCACTTAGGAGACTATGGCTCTATGGTTTCAAAATAGAATTTGTGTATGTGATGTACCTGAGATCAGGGAGGTAATACTCCAAGAAGCACACGAAACATAATACTCAATTTATCCAGTGAGTACTAAAATGTACATGTGTAATACTACAGCCTGAAAAGACCATAGCTCTATGAAACACACCAATCCGTGGATCTGTTCATTGGCTTACATAGATCTTAAAGATGAAACAAAGCAAATATTCGTGCATCATAAATAATGAAATGATTAAGAGTATTCAATTATTACAATAATTCATAGCACGCAGGCTAGCTCAAATATATCAATAGCAAACGGAAGCATAAGTATATAATAGGCTCCATCTTCAATTTCCTACAAGCAAACAAATGTTGAGTGGGATACCCCAACCTAGTCGATTACCCAGAATCAGAATATCCTGCAATATAAAATGTAGCAGACCCGAAGGTTCAATACTTGGTATATATGGAAAGTAGAGATAAGTAGGGAGGAAATACATCTGGCAACGACATGCTTATTTGGATAGGTGGAAGCTTGGCTATTTTGCGACCATAAACTCTTTTATCCTACTTTCTCAAACAGCTTTTAGATTTTCTTTGAAAATATCCCAATTAAGTTAACCCATCAGTATTACGACAATTAGAAAATTAGAATGAAGGAGAAACATGCCATGAACCTTAATATCAAGCAACTCAATTTTTCCGTAACCGGGGAAACAACTAAGCTCTTAGTTTTAACCCTGTAGGGGTTAGTACATTTTACCCATGTGACTTTGGCCAACCCAGCTCGTACCACCATACTCATATTGTGTGATGATAGGGAGAAGTCCAAGATGAGACCGTTCGGAAAGTAGCTCCCCAAACCCTACACGTACCATACCAACCTACTAAAATTCTATATCTCTGGCTACGTGGGTTCGAGTCACTCTAACCTACTAAGTCCAAACAGCCACTCATTTCTTACTGGCACACGGTTGTATACGTAAGCTACAAAATAAAGAAGCCAATCATTTTTTGTAGATACCTGGGGTGTCTTTTCGCAATGATACCACCAAAAAATGTCAATCCCATCACACCCAGGGGGTTCATTAATTAAGTTGTTGTAGTTTTCTCAAAACAACACTAGCAACAACAACTATCATATGATTTAGCCCAACCCTCATATATCATAGCATGGCTAAGCACATCTATACATATGGTAGTCCAACTACAAGGAATTCCTACCAAGGTATATAGGACATAGCATAGTGATAATACTTTACTACACATGCATCTACAAAATACACCACAAATGCATTGAAAATAGTAGGAAAGTTTATGAAAAAAATAGCATCTACTTGCCTTGGTTGCAGTTGACGTCGTTCAAGCACTCGTTGCAATCACACACATTGCACTCCTCGCAATCTATCTAGCAAACGATTGCATACAATATAAACAACGATAAAATCATAAACAATGCAATTTCTCTTGGTCTGTGCTTGGTTGCGTTATTGGATAATTCCAAACCATGTTTGGGCATAAGTTGTGCCAAGATCTAACCCGGTTTCACCAAAATGGGGAGTTCTCGACCCCCTAATAATTAAATTTCCAGAACACCTTCGTTTTTAGGTGACATCGCATGTCTGCGAACGGATCACACTTGGGAACAAGGTTTTGGACATTTCAGCATTCCACCACACTTTCATACACATGCTAGGGTTCATTGCAAGGTTTGGAGGTATTCCAATGTCCCGAAGATCTTCTTCCTACAAAACCCTGATATGTGGGCCTGGATCGTCTACCCCCTAGATGTTCTTATGAAAGGGGTAGCCCGGTGGATTTTCTCTTGGTTTGTGCTTGGTTGGGTTATCTGATAATTCCAAACCATGTTTGGGCACAAGTTGTGACATGATCCAACCCGGTTTCACCGAAACGGGGAGTTCCCAGCGAATTAAATTCCAGGATCTTCATTTTTAGGTGATAGTGCATGTTTGCAAACAGGGTGACATTTGGGCACCATGTTTTGGACATTTCAGCATTCCACCACAATTTAATACACATGCTAGGGTCCATTGCATGGGTTTGGAGGTATTCCGATGCTCCGAGGCGTTTCTTCCTATGAAACCCTGATCTGTGGGCCCAGAATCGTCTACCCCCTAGATGTTCTTATGAAAGGGGTAGCCCGGTGGATTTTTCTCTTGGTTTGTGCTTGGTTGGGTTATATGATAATTCCAGACCATGTTTGGGCATAAGTTGTGACAATATCTAACCTGGTTTCACCGAAATGGGGAGTCCTCGACCCCCTAATAATTAAATTTCTAGAACACCTTTGTTTTTAGGTGACATCTCATGTCTGCGAACGAGTCACACTTGGGAACCATGTTTTGGACATTTCATCATTCCACCACACTTTAATACACATGCTAGAGTCTATGGCAAGGTTTGGAGGCATGCCGATGTCTCGAAGAGCTTCTTCCCTACAAAACCATGATCCGTGGGCCTGGATCGTCTACCCCCCTAGATGTTCCTATGAAAGGGGTAGCCCGGTGGATTTTTCTCTTGGTTTGTGCTTGGTTGGGTTATATGATAATTCCAAACCATGTTTGGGCTCCAGTTGTGACATGATCCAACCCGGTTTCAGCGAAATGGGTAGTTCCCAGCCAATTAAATTCTAGGATCTTCGTTTTTAGGTGATACTGCATGTCTGCAAAGAGGGTGACACTTGGGCACCATGTTTTGGAAATTTCAGCATTCCACCACACTTTAATACACATGCTAGGGTCCATTGCATGGGTTTGGAGGTATTCCGATGCTCCGAGGCGCTTCTTCCTATGAAACCCTGATCTATCGGCCTAGAATCGTCTACCCCCTAGATGTTCTTATGAAAGGGGTAGCCCGCTGGATTTTTCTCTTGGTTTGTGTTTGGTTGGGTTATAGGATAATTCCAAACCAAGTTTGGGCATAAGTTGTGACAATATCTAACCTGGTTTGACCGAAATGGGGAGTTCTCGACCCCCTAATAATTAAATTTCCAGAACACCTTCGTTTTTATGTCACATCGCATGTCTGCGAATGGGTCACGCTTGGGAACCATATTTTGGACAATTAAGCATTTTCCACCACACTTTAATACACATTCTAGGGTCCACTGCAAGGTTTGGAGGTATTCCGATGTCCCGAAGAGCTTCTTCCTACAAAACCCTGATCCGTGGGACTAGATCATCTACCCACCTATATTTTCTTATGAAAGGGGTAGCCCGGTGGATTTTTCTCTTGGTTTGTGCTAGGTTGGGTTATATGATAATTACAAACGATGTTTGGGAACAATTTGTGACATGATCCAACCCGGTTTCACCGAAACGGGGAGTTCCCGGCCAATTAAATTCCAGTATCTTCGTTTTTAGGTGATAGTGCATGTCTGCAAAGAGGGTGACACTTGGGCACCGTATTTTGAACATTTAATCATTCCACCAGACTTTAATACACATTCTAGGGTCCATTGCATGGGTTTGGAGGTATTCCTATGCTCCGAGGCGCTTCTTCCTATGAAACCCTGATCTATATGGGCCCAGAATCGTCTATCCCCTAGATGTTATAATGAAAGGGGTAGCCCGGTGGATTTTTCTATTGGTTTGTGCTTGGTTGGGTTATAGTATTATTACAAACCATGTTTGGGCATAATTTGTGACAAGATCTAACCTGGTTTCACCGAAATGGGGAGTTCTCGACCCCCTAATAATTAAATTTCCAGAACACCTTCGTTTTTAGGTGACATCGCATGTCTGCGAACGGGTCACACTTGGCAACCAGGTTTTGGACATTTCAGCATTCCACCACACTTTAATACACATGCTAGGGTCCATTGCAAGGTTTGGAGGTATTCCGATGTCCCGAAGAGCTTCTTCCTATAAAACCCTAATTTGTGGGCCTGGATCGTTTACCCCTAGATGTTCTTATGAAAGGGGTAGCCCGGTGGATTTCTCTCTTGGTTTCTTCTTGGTTGGGTTATATGATAATTCCAAACCATGTTTGGGCACAATTTGTGACATGATCCAACCTGGTTTCACCGAAACGGGGAGTTCCCGGCCAATTAAATTCTAGGATCTTCATTTTTAGGTGATAGTGCATGTCTGCAAAGAGGGTGACACTTGGGAACCATGTTTTGGACATTTCATCATTCCACCACACTTTAATACACATTATAGGGTCCATTGCATGGGTTCGGAGGTATTCCGATGCTCATAGGCGTTTTTTCCTATGAAACCCTGATCTGTGAGCCCAAAATCGTCTACCCCCCTAGATGTTCTTATGAAAAGGGTAGCCCGGTGGATTTTCCTCTTGGTTCGTGCTTGGGTTATAGAATAATTGCAAACCATGTTTGGGCATAATTTGGGACAAGATCTATCCTGGTTTCACCGGAATTGGGAGTTCTCGACCCCCTAATATTTAAATTTCCACAACACCTTCGTTTTTAGGTGACATCGCATGTCTGTGAATGGGTCACACTGGGAACCAGGTTTTCGACATTTCAGCATTCCACCACACTTTAATACACATGCTAGGGTCCATTGCAAGGTTTGGAGGTATTCCGATGTCCCGAAGAGCTTCTTCCTACAAAACCCTGATCCGTGGGCCTGGATCGTCTACCCCCTTGATGTTCTTATGAAAGGAGTAGTCGGGTGGATTTTTCTCTTGGTTTGTGCTTGCTTGGGTTATATGATCATGCCAAACCATGTTTGGGCACAAGTTGTGACATGATCCAAACCGGTTTCACCGAAACGGGGAGTTCCCGGCCAATTAAATTACAGGATCTTTCTTTTTAGGTGATAGTGCATGTCTGCAAAGAGGGTGACGCTTGGGAACCATGTTTTGGGCATTTCATTATTCCACCACACTTTAATACACATGCTAGGGTCCATTGCATGGGTTTGGAGGTATTCCGACGCTCCGAGGAGCTTCTTCCTATGAAACCCTGATCTGTTGGCCCAGAATCGTCTACCCCCCTAGATGTTCTGATGAAAGGGGTAGCCCGATGGATTTTTCTCTTGGTTTGTTCTTGGTTGGGTTATAGGATAATTCCAAACCATGTTTGGGCGTAAGTCGTCACAATATCTAACCTGGTTTCACCAAAATGGGGAGTTCTCGACCCCCTAATAATTAAATTACTAGAACACCTTCGTTTTTAGGTGACATCGCATGTCTGCGAACGGGTCACACTTGGGAACCATGTTTTGGACATTTCAGCATTCCACCACACTTTAATACACGTGCTAGGGTCTATTACAAGGTTTGGAGGTATTCCGATGTCTCGAAGCGCTTCATCCCTACAAAACCATGATCGGTGGGCCTGGATCGTCTACCCCTCCTAGATGTTCTTATGAAAGGGGTAGACCGGTGGATTTTTCTCTTGGTTTGTGTTTGGTTGGGTTATATGATAATTCCAAACCATGATTGGTCACAAGTTTTGACATGATCCAACCTGGTTTCACCGAATAGGGGAGTTCCCAGCCAATTAAATTCCACGATCTTCGTTTTTAGGTGATAGTGCATGTCAGCAAATGGGGTGACACTTGGGCACCATGTTTTGCATATTTCAGCATTCCACCACACTTTAATACACATGCTAGGGTCCATTGCATGGGTTTGGAGGTATTCCGATGGTCGAAGGAGCTTCTTCCTATGAAACCCTGATCTATATGGGCCCAAAATCGTCTACCCCTAGATGTTCTTATGAAAGGTGTAACCCGGTGGATTTTTCTCTTGGTTTGTGCTTGGTTGGGTTATAGGATAATTACAAACCATGTTTGGGCATAATTTGTGACAAGATCTAAGCTGGTTTCACCGAAATGGGGAGTTCTCGACCCCTAATAATTAAATTTCCAGAATACCTTCGTTTTTAGGTGACATCGCATGTCTGCGAAGGGGTTACGCTTGGGAACCAGGTTTTGGATATTTCAGTATTCCACCACACTTTAATACACATGCTAGTGTCCATTGCAAGGTTTGGAGGTATTCCGATGTACCGAAGAGCTTCTTCCTACAAAACCCTGATCCGTGGGCCCGGACCGTCTACCCCCTAGATGTTCTTATGAAAGGGGTATCCCGGTGGATTTTTCTCTTGGTTTCTGCTTGGTTGGGTTATATGATAATTCCAAAACATGTTTGGGCACAAGTTGTGACATAATCCAACCCGGTTTCACCGAAACGGGGAGTTCCCAGCCAATTAAATTCCAGGATCTTCGTTTTTCGGTGATATTGCACGCCTACGAAGCGGGTTACACTTGGGCACCATGTTTTGCACATTTCAGCATTCCACCACACTTTATTACACATGCTAGGGTCCATTGCATGGGTTTGGAGGTATTCCGATGCTCCGAGGCGCTTCTTCCTATGAAACCCTGATCTATATGGGTCCAGAATCGTCTATCCCCTAGATGTTCTTATGAAAGGGCTAGCCCTGTTGATTTTTCTCTTGGTTTGTGCTTCGTTGGGTTATAGGATAATTCAAAACCATGTTTGGGCATAAGTTGTGACAAGACCTAACCTGGTTTCACCGAAATGGGGAGTTCTCGACCACCTAATAATTAAATTTCCAGAACACCTTCGTTTTTAGGTGACATCGCAATCTAAAAACGGGTCACGCTTGGGAACCAGATTTTGGATATTTCAGCATTCCACCACACTTTAATGCACATGCTAGGGTCCATTTCAAGGTTTGGAGGTATTCCGATGTCCCGAAGAGCTTCTTCCTACAAAAACCTGATCTGTGGGCCTAGATCGTCTACCCCCCTAGATGTTCTTATGAAAGGGGTTGCCCGGTGGATTTTTCTCTTGGTTTGTTCTTGGTTGGGTTATATGATAATTCCAAACCATGTTCGGGCACAAGTTGTGACATGATCCAACCTGGTTTCACCAAAACGGGGAGTTCCCGGCCAATTAAATTCTAGGATCTTCATTATTAGGTGATAGTGCATGTCTGCAAAGAGGGTGACACTTGGGCACCTTGTTTTGGACATTTCAGCATTCCACCACACTTTAATACACATTCTAGGGTCCATTGCATGGGTTTGGAGGTATTCCGATGCTCTGAGGCATTTCTTCCTATGAAACCCTGATCTGTGGGCCCAGAATCGTCTACCCCCGCCCCCTAGATGTTCTTATGAAAGGGGTAGCCCCTTGGATTTTTATCTTGGTTTGTTCTTGGTTGGGTTATTGGATAATTCCAAACCATGTTTGGGCCAAAGTTGTGACAAGATCTAACCTGGTTTCACCGAAATGGGGAGTTCTCGACCCCCTAATAATTAAATTTCTAGAACACCTTCGTTTTTAGGTGACATCGCATGTCTGCGAACGGGTCACACTTGGGAACATGTTTTTGGACATTTCAGCATTCGACCACACTTTCATACACATGCTAAGATCCATTGCAAGGTTTGGAGGTAATCCGAATTCCCGTAGGTCTTCTTCCTACAAAACCCTGATATGTGGGCCTGGATCGTCTACCCCCCTAGATGTTCTTATGAAATGGGTAGCCCGGTGGATTTTTCTCTTGGTTTGTGCTTGGTTATGTTATATGATAATTCCAAACCATGTTTGGGCACAAGTTGTGACATGATCCAACCCGGTTTCACCGAAACGGGGAGTTCCCAGCCAATTAAATTCTAGGATCTTCGTTTTCAGGTGATACTGCATGTTTGCAAAGAGGGTGACACTTGGGCACCATGTTTTGGAAATTTCAGCAGTCCACCACACTTTAATACGCATGCTAGGGTCCATTGCATGGGGTTGGAGGTATTCCGATGCTTCGAGGCACTTCTTCCTATGAAACCCTGATCTGTGGGCCCAGAATCGTCTACCCCCCTAGTTGTTATTATGAAAGAGGTAGCCCGCTGGATATTTTTCTTGGTTTGCGTTTGGTTGGATTATAGGATAATTCCAAACATGGGCATAAGGCGTGACAAGATCTAACCTGGTTTGACCGAAATGGGGAGTTCTCGAACCCTAATAATTAAATTTCCAGAACACCTTCGTTTTTAGGTCACATCGCATGTCTGCGAACGGGTCACGCTTGGGATCCATATTTTAATACACATTCTAGGGTCCATTGCAAGGTTTGGAGGTATTACAATGTCCCGAAGAGCTTCTTCCTACAAAACCCTGATCCGTGGGCCAGGATCGTCTACCCACCTAGATGTTCTTATGAAAGGGGTAACCCGGTGGATTTTTCTCTTGGTTTGTGCTTGGTTGGGTTATATGATAATTCCAAACCATTTTTGGGAACAAGTTGTGACATGATCCAACCCGCTATCACCAAAACGGGGAGTTCCCGGCCAATTATATTCCAGGATCTTCGTTTTTAGGTGATAGTGCATGTCTGCAAAGATGGTGACACTTGGGCACCGTGTTTTGGACATTTCATCATTCCACCACACTTTAATACACATGCTAGGGTCCATTGCATGGGTTTTGAGGTATTCCGATGCTCCGAGGCGCTTCTTCCTATGAAACCCTGATCTATATGGGCCCAGAATCGTCTACCCCCTAGATGTTCTTATGAAAGGGGTAGCACGGTGGATTTTTCTCTTGGTTTGTGCTTGGTTGTGTCATAGGATAATTCAAAACCGTGTTTGGGCATAAGTTGTCACAAGATCTAACCTGGTTTCACCGAAATGGGGAGTTCTCGACCACCTAATAATTAAATTTCCAGAACACCTTCGTTTTTAGGTGACATCGCAATCTAAAAGCGGGTCACGCTTGGGAACCACATTTTGGATATTTCAGCATTCCACCACACTTTAATGCACATGGTAGGGTCCATTGCATGGGTTTGGAGGTATTCCGATGCTCCGAGGCGCTTCTTCCTATGAAACCCTGATCTATATGGGCCCATACATCTAGCAACAACATGCTTATTTGGATAGGTGGAAGCTTGGCTATTTTGCGACCATAAACTCTTTTATCCTACTTTCTCAAACAGCTTTTAGATTTTCTTTGAAAATATCCCAATTAAGTTAACCCATCAATATTACGACAATTAGAAAATTAGAATGAAGGAGAAACATGTCATGAACCTTAATATCAAGCAACTCAATTTTTCTATAACCGGGGAAACAACTAAGTTCTTAGTTTTAACCCTGTAGGGGTTAGTACATTTTACCCATGTGACTTGGCCAACCCAGCTCGTACCACCATACTCATATTGTGTGATGATAGGGAGAAGTCCAAGATGAGACCGTTCGGAAAGTAGCTCCCCAAACCCTACACGTACCATACCAACCTACTAAAATTCTATATCTCTGGCTACGTGGGTTCGAGTCACTCTAACCTCCTAAGTCCAACCAGCCACTCATTTCTTACTGGAACACGGTTGTATACGTAAGCTACAAAATAAAGAAGCCAATCATTTTCTGTAGATACCTGGGTGTCTTTTCGCAATAATACCACCAAAAAATGTCAATCCCATCACACCCAGGGGGTTCCTTAATTAAGTTGTTTTAGTTTTCTCAAAACAACACTAGCAACAACAACTATCATATGATTTAGCCCAACCCTCATATATCATAGCATGGCTAAGCACATCTATACATATGGTAGTCAAACTACAAGGAATTCCTACCAAGGTATATAGGACATAGCATAGTGATAATACTTTCCTACACATGCATCTACTAAATACACCACAAATGCATTGAAAATAGTAGGAAAGTTTATGAAAAAAATAGCATCTACTTGCCTTGGTTGCAGTTGACGTCGTTCAAGCACTCGTTGCAATCACACACGTTGCACTCCTCGCAATCTATCGAGCAAACAATTGCATACAATATAAACAACCATACAATCATAAACAATGCAATTTCTCTTGGTTTGTGCTTGGTTGCGTTATTGGATAATTCCAAACCATGTTTGGGCATAAGTTGTGCCAAGATCTAACCCGGTTTCACCAAAATGGGGAGTTCTCGACCCCCTAATAATTTAATTTCCAGAACACCTTCGTTTTTAGGTGACATCGCATATCTGCGAACGGGTCACACTTGGGAACAAGGTTTTGGACATTTCAGCATTCCACCACAGTTTCGTACACATGCTAGGGTTCATTGCAAGGTTTGGAGGTATTCCGATGTCCCGAAGATCTTCTTCCTACAAAACCCTGATATGTGGGCCTGGATCGTCTACCCCCTAGATGTTCTTATGAAAGGGGTAGCCCGGTGGATTTTCTCTTGGTTTGTGCTTGGTTGGGTTATCTGATAATTCCAAACCATGTTTGGGCACAAGTTGTGACATGATCCAACCCGGTTTCACCGAAACGGGGAGTTCCCAGCGAATTAAATTCAAGGATCTTCATTTTTAGGTGATAGTGCATGTTTGCAAACAGGGTGACATTTGGGAACCATGTTTTGGACATTTCAGCATTCCACCACACTTTAATACACATGCTAGGGTCCATTGCATGGGTTTGGAGGTATTCCGATGCTCCGAGGCGCTTCTTCCTATGAAACCCTGATCTGTGGGCCTAGAATCGTCTACCCCCTAGATGTTCTTATGAAAGGGGTAGCCCGATGGATTTTTCTCTTGGTTTGTGCTTGGTTGGGTTATAGGATAATTCCAGACCATGTTTGGGCATAAGTTGTGACAATATCTAACCTGGTTTCACCGAAATGGGGAGTCCTCGACCCCCTAATAATTAAATTTCTAGAACCCCTTCGTTTTTAGGTGACATCTCATGTCTGCGAACGAGTCACACTTGGGAACCATGTTTTGGACATTTCATCATTCCACCACACTTTAATACACATGCTAGAGTCTATTGCAAGCTTTGGAGGTATGCCGATGTCTCGAAGAGCTTCTTCCCTACAAAACCATGATCCGTGGGCCTGGATCGTCTACCCCTCTAGATGTTCTTATGAAAGGGGTAGCCCGGTGGATTTTTCTCTTGGTTTGTCCTTGGTTGGGTTATATGATAATTCCAAACCATGTTTGGGCTCAAGTTGTGACATGATCCAACCCGGTTTCACCGAAATGGGGAGTTCCCAGCCAATTAAATTCTAGGATCTTCGTTTTCAGGTGATACTGCATGTCTACAAAGATGGGTGACACTTGGGCACCATGTTTTGGAAATTTCAGCATTCCACCACACTTTAATACACATGCTAGGGTCCACTGCATGGGTTTGGAGGTATTCCGATGCTCCGAGGCGCTTCTTCCTATGAAACCCTGATCTATGGGCCTAGAATCGTCTACCCCCCTAGATGTTCTTATGAAAGGGGTAGCCCGCTGGATTTTTCTCTTGGTTTGTGTTTGGTTGGGTTATAGGATAATTCCAAACCAAGTTTGGGCATAAGTTGTGACAAGATCTAACCTGGTTTGACCGAAATGGGGAGTACTCGACCCCCTAATAATTAAATTTCCAGAACACCTTCGTTTTTATGTCACATCGCATGTCTGCGAACGGGTCACGCTTGGGAACCATATTTTGGACATTTCAGCATTTTCCACCAAACTTTAATACACATTCTAGGGTCCATTGCAAGTGTTGGAGGTATTCCGATGTCCCGAAGAGCTTCTTCCTACAAAACCCTGATCCGTGGGACTGGATCGTTTACCCACCTATATGTTCTTATGAAAAGGGTATCCCGGTGGATTTTTCTCTTGGTTTGTGCTAGGTTGGGTTATATGATAATTCCAAACGATGTTTGGGAACAAGTTGTGACATGATCCAACCCGGTTTCACCGAAACGGGGAGTTCCCGGCCAATTAAATTCCAGGATCTTCGTTTTTAGGTGATAGTGCATGTCTGCAAAGAGGGTGACACTTGAGCACGTATTTTGGACATTTCATCATTCCACCAGACTTTAATACACATGCTAGGGTCCATTGCATGGGTTTGGAGGTATTCCTATGCTCCGAGGCGCTTCTTTCTATGAAACCCTGATCTATATGGGCCTAGAATCGTCTATCCCCTAGATGTTATAATGAAAGGGGTAGCCCGGTGGATTTTTCTATTGGTTTGTGCTTTGTTGGGTTATAGTATTATTACAAACCATGTTTGGGCATAATTTGTGACAAGATCTAACCTGGTTTCACCGAAATGGGTAGTTCTTGACCCCCTAATAATTAAATTTCCAGAACACCTTCGTTTTTAGGTGACATCGCATGTCTGCGAACGGGTCACGCTTGGCAACCAGGTTTTGGACATTTCAGCATTCCACCACACTTTAATACACATGCTAGGGTCCATTGCAAGTTTTGGAGGTATTCCGATGTCCCGAACAACTTCTTCCTACAAAAGCCTAATCTGTGGGCCTGGATCGTTTACCCCCTAGATGTTCTTATGAAAGGGGTAGCCCGGTGATTTTTTCTCTTGGTTTGTGCTTGGTTGGGTTATGTAATAATTCCAAACCATGTTTGGGCACAAGTTGTGACATGATCCAACCCGGTTTCACCGAAACAGGGAGTTCCCAGCGAATTAAATTCAAGGATCTTCATTTTTAGGTGATAGTGCATGTTTGCAAACAGGGTGACATTTGGGCACCATGTTTTTGACATTTCAGCATTCCACCACACTTTAATACACATGATAGGGTCCATTGCATGGGTTTGGAGGTATTCCGATGCTCCGAGGCGCTTCTTCCTATGAAACCCTGATCTGTGGGCCCAGAATCGTCTACCCGTAGATGTTCTTATGAAAGGGGTAGCCCGATGGATTTTTCTCTTGGTTTGTGCTTGGTTGGGTTATAGGATAATTCCAGACCATGTTTGGGCATAAGTTGTGACAATATCTAACCTGGTTTCACCGAAATGGGGAGTCCTCGACCCCCTAATAATTAAATTTCTAGAACACCTTCGTTTTTAGGTGACATCTCATGTCTGCGAACGAGTCACACTTGGGAACCATGTTTTGGACATTTCATCATTCCACCACACTTTAATACACATGCTAGAGTCTATTGCAAGGTTTGGAGGTATGCCGATGTCTCGAAGAGCTTCTTCCCTACAAAACCATGATCCGTGGGCCTGGATCGTCCACCCCTCTAGATGTTCTTATGAAAGGGGTAGCCCGGTGGATTTTTCTCTTGGTTTGTCCTTGGTTGGGTTATATGATAATTCCAAACCATGTTTGGGCTCAAGTTGTGACATGATCCAACCCGGTTTCACCGAAATGGGGAGTTCCCAGCCAATTAAATTCTAGGATCTTCGTTTTCAGGTGATACTGCATGTCTGCAAAGAGGGTGACACTTGGGCACCATGTTTTGGAAATTTCAGCATTCCACCACACTTTAATACACATGCTAGGGTCCACTGCATGGGTTTGGAGGTATTCCGATGCTCTGAGGCGCTTCTTCCTATGAAACCCTGATCTATGGGCCTAGAATCGTCTACCCCCTAGATGTTCTTATGAAAGGGGTAGCCCGCTGGATTTTTCTCTTGGTTTCTGTTTGGTTGGGTTATAGGATAATTCCAAACCAAGTTTGGGCATAAGTTGTGACAAGATCTAACCTGGTTTGACCGAAATAGGGAGTACTCGACCCCCTAATAATTAAATTTCTAGAACACCTTCGTTTTTATGTCACATCGCATGTCTGCGAACGGGTCACGCTTGGGAACCATATTTTGGACATTTCAGCATTCCACCACACTTTAGTACACATGCTAGGGTCCATTGCAAGTTTTGGAGGTATTCCGATGTCCCGAATAGCTTCTTCCTACAAAACCCTAATCTGTGGGCCTGGATCGTTTACCCCCTAGATGTTCTTATGAAAGGGGTAGCCCGGTGAATTTTTCTCTTGATTTGTTCTTGGTTGGGTTATATGATAATTCCAAACCATGTTTGGGCACAATTCGTGACATGATCCAACCTGGTTTCACCGAAACGGGGAGTTCCCGGCCAATTAAATTCTAGGATCTTCATTTTTAGTTGATAGTGCATGTCTGCAAAGAGGGTGACACTTGGGCACCATGTTTTGGACATTTCAGCATTCCACCACACTTTAATACACATTCTAGGGTCCATTGCAAGGGTTTGGAGGTATTCCGATGCTCATAGGCGTTTTTTCCTATGAAACCCTGATCTGTGAGCCCAAAATCGTCTACCCCCCTAGATGTACTTATGAAAAGGGTAGCCCGGTGGATTTTCCTCTTGGTTTGTGCTTGGGTTATAGAATAATTGCAAACCATGTTTGGGCATAATTTGTGACAAGATCTATCCTGGTTTCACCGGAATTGGGAGTTCTCGACCCCCTAATATTTAAATTTCCACAACACCTTCGTTCTTAGGTGACATCGCATGTCTGTGAATGGGTCACACTGGGGAACCAGGTTTTCGACATTTCAGTATTCCACCACACTTTAATACACATGCTAGGGTCCATTGCAAGGTTTGGAGGTATTCCGATGTCCCGAAGAGCTTCTTCCTACAAAATCCTGATTCGTGGGCCTGGATCGTCTACCCCCCCTTGATGTTCTTATGAAAGGAGTAGTCGGTTGGATTTTTCTCTTGGTTTGTGCTTGGTTGGGTTATATGATCATTCCAAACCATATTTGGGCACAAGTTGTTACATGATCCAAACCGGTTTCACCGAAACGGGGAGTTGCCGGCCAATTAAATTACAGGATCTTTGTTTTTAGGTGATAGTGCATGTCTGCAAAGAGGGTGACACTTGGGCACCATGTTTTGGGCATTTCATTATTCCACCACACTTTAATACACATGATAGGGTCCATTGCATGGGTTTGGAGGTATTCCGACGCTCCGAGGAGCTTCCTCCTATGAAACCCTCATCTGTTGGCCCAGAATCGTCTACCCCCCTAGATGTTCTGATGAAAGGGGTAGCCCGATGGATTTTTCTCTTGGTTTGTTCTTGGTTGGGTTATAGGATAATTCCAAACCATGTTTGGGCATAAGTCGTCAGAATATCTAACCTGGTTTCACCGAAATGGGGAGTTCTCGACCCCCTAATAATTAAATTTCTAGAACACCTTCGTTTTTAGGTGACATCGCATGTCTGCGAACGGGTCACACTTGGGACCCATGTTTTGGACATTTCAGCATTCCACCACACTTTAATACACATTCTAGGGTCTATTACAAGGTTTGGAGGTATTCCGATGTCTCGAAGAGCTTCTTCCCTACAAAACCATGATCGGTGGGCCTGGATCGTCTACCCCTCCTAGATGTTCTTATGAAAGGGGTAGCCCGGTGGATTTTTCTCTTGGTTTGTGTTTGGTTGGGTTATATGATAATTCCAAACCATGTTTGGTCACAAGTTGTGACATGATCCAACCTGGTTTCACCGAATAGGGGAGTTCCCAGCCAATTAAACTCCATGATCTTCGTTTTTAGGTGATAGTGCATGTCACCAAATGGGGTGACACTTGGGAACCATGTTTTGGAAATTTCAGCATTCCACCACACTTTATTACACATGCTAGGGTCCATTTCATGGGTTTGTAGGTATTCCGATGCTCCGAAGTGCTTCTTCCTATGAAACCCTGATCTATATGGGCCCAGAATCATCTACCCCCTAGATGTTCTTATGAAAGGGGTAGACCGGTGGATTTTTCTCTTGGTTTGTTCTTGTTTGGCTTATATGATAATTACAAACCATGTTTTGGCATAATTTGTGACAAGATCTAACCTAGTTTCACCGAAATGGGGAGTTCTCGACCCCCTAATAATTAAATTTCTAGAACACCTTCGTTTTAGGTGACATCGCATGTCTGCGAATGGGTCACGCTTGGTAACCATGATTTGGACATTTCAGCAATCCACCACAGTTTTATACACATGCTAGGGTCCATTGCAAGGTTTGGAGGTATTCCGATGTCCCGAAGAGCTTCTTCCTACAAAACCTTGATTCATGGCCTGGATCGTGTACCCCCTAGATGTTCTTATAAAAGGGGTAGCCCGGTGGATTTTTCTCTTAGTTTGTGCTTGGTTGGGTTATATGATAATTCCAAACCATGTTTGGGCACAAGTTGTGACATGATCCAACCCGGTTTCACCGAAATAGGGAGTTCCCGGCCAATTAAATTCCAGGATATTCGTTTTTTCAGGGATAGTGCATGCCTACGAAGCGGGTTACACTTGGGCACCATGTTTTGCACATTTCAGCATTCCACCACACTTTAATACACATTCTAGGGTCCATTGCATGGGTTTGGAGGTATTCCGATGCTCCGAGGCGCTTCTTCCTATGAAACCCTGATCTATATGGGTCCAGAATCGTCTACCCGCCTAGATGTTCTTATGAAAGGGCTAGCCCGGTGGATTTTTCTCTTGGTTTGTGCTTCGTTGGGTTATAGGATAATTCAAAACCATGTTTGGGCATAAGTTGTGACTAGACCTAACCTGGTTTCACCGAAATGGGGAGTTCTCGACCACCTAATAATTAAATTTCCAGAACACCTTCGTTTTTAGGTAACATCGCAATCTGAAAACGGGTCACGCTTGGGAACCAGATTTTGGATATTTCAGAATTCCACCACACTTTAATGCACATGCTAGGGTCCATTTCAAGGTTTGGAGGTATTCCGATGTCCCGAAGAGCTTCTTCCTACAAAACCCTGATCTGTGGGCCTAGATCGTCTACCCCCTAGATGTTCTTATGAAAGGGGTTGCCCGGTGGATTTTTCTCTTGTTTTGTGCTTGGTTGGGTTATATGATAATTCCAAACCATGTTTGGGCACAAGTTGTGACATGATCCAACCTGGTTTCACCAAAACGGGGAGTTCCCGGCCAATTAAATTCTAGGATCTTCATTATTAGGTGATAGTGCATGTCTGCAAAGAGGGTGACACTTGGGCACCATGTTTTGGGCATTTAAGCATTCCACCACACTTTAATACACATTCTAGGGTCCATTGCATGGGTTTGGAGGTATTCCAATGCTCTGAGGCGTTTCTTCCTATGAAACCCTTATCTGTGGGCCCAGAATCGTCTACCCCCCCTAGATGTTCTTATGAAAGCGGTAGCCCGTTGGATTTTTCTCTTGGTTTGTGCTTGGTTGGTTATTGGATAATTCTAAACCATGTTTGGGCATAAGTTGTGAAAAGATCTAACCCGGTTTCACCGAAATGGGGAGTTCTCGACCCCCTAACAATTAAATTTCTAGAACACCTTCGTTTTTAGGTGACATCGCATGTCTGCGAACGGTTCACACTTGGGAACATGGTTTTGGACATTTCAGCATTCCACCACACTTTTATACACATGCTAGGGTCCATTGCAAGGTTTGGAGGTATTCCGATGTCCCGAAGATCTTCTTCCTACAAAACCCTGATATGTGGGCCTGGATCATCTACCCCCTAGATGTTATTATGAAAGGGGTAGCCCAGTGGATTTTTCTCTTGGTTTGTGCTTGGTTGGGTTATATGATAATTCCAAACCATATTTCGGCATAAGTTGTGATATGAAACCCTGATCTATGGGCCCAGAATTGTCTACCCCCTAGATGTTCTTATGAAAGGGGTAGCCCGCTGGATTTTTCTCTTGGTTTGTGTTTGGTTGGGTTATAGGATAATTCCAAACCATGTTTGGGTATAAGTTGTGACAAGATCTAACCTGGTTTGACCGAAATGGGGAGTTCTCGACCCCCTAATAATTAAATTTTGAGAACACCTTCGTTTTTAGGTCACATCGCATGTCTGCAAACGGGTCACGCTTGGGAACCATATTTTGGACATTTCAGCATTTTCCACCATACTTTAATTCACATTCTAGGGTCCATTGCAAGGTTTGGAGGTATTCCGATGTCTCGAAGAGCTTCTTCCTACAAAACCCTGATCTGTGGGCCTGGATCGTCTACCCACCTAGATGTTCTTATGAAAGGGGTAGCCCGGTGGATTTTTCTCTTGGTTTTAGGTGATAGTGCATGTCTGCAAAGAGGGTGACACTTGGGCACCATCTTTTGGACATTTCAGCATTCCACCACACTTTAATACACATTCTAGGGTCCATTTCATGGGGTTGGAGGTATTCCGATGCTCCGAGGAGCTTCTTCCTACGAAACCCTGATCTGTGGGCCTAGAATCGTCTACCCCCTAGATGATCTTATGAAAGGGGTAGATCGGTGTATTTTTCTCTTGGTTTGTGCTTGGTTGGGTTATAGGATAATTCCAAACCATGTTTGGGCATAAGTTGTGACTAGATCTAACCTGGTTTCACCGAAACGGGGAGTTCCCAGCCAATTAAATTCCAGGATCTTCGTTTTTAGGTGATAGTGCATGTCAGCAAAGAGGGTGACACTTGGGCACCATGTTTTGGACATTTCAGCATTCCACCAAACTTTAATACACATGCTAGGGTCCATTGCAAGGGTTTGGAGGTATTCCGATGCTCCGAAGTGCTTCTTCCTATGAAACCCTGATCTATATGGGCCCAGAATCGTCTACCCCTAGATGTTCTTATGAAGGGGTAAACCGGTGGATTTTTTCTTGGTTTGTTCTTGGTTGGCTTATAGGATAATTACAAACCATGTTTGGGAATAAGTTGTGACAAGATCTAACCTGGTTTCACCGAAATGGGGAGTTCTTGACCCCCTCATAATTAAATTTCCAGAACACCTTCGTTTTTAGGTGACATCGCATGTCTGCGAACAGGTCACGCTTGGTAACCATGTTTTGGACATTTCAGCATTCCACCACACTTTTATACACATGCTGGGGTCCATTGCAAGGTTTGGAGGTATTCCGATGTCCCGAAGAGCTTCTTCCTATAAAACCCTGATTCGTGGGCCTGGATCGTCTACCCCCCTAGATGTTCTTATGAAAGGGGTAGCCCGGTGGATTTTTCTCTTGGTTTGTGCTTGGTTGGGTTATATAATAATTCCAAACGATGTTTGGGCACAACTTGTGATATGATCCAACCCGGTTTCACCGAAACAGGGAGTTCCCAGCCAATTAAATTCCAGGATATTCGTTTTTTTCGGTGATAGTGCATGCCTACGAAGCGGGTTACACTTGGGCACCTGTTTTGCATATTTCAGCATTCCACCACACTTCAATACACATGCTAGGGTCCATTGCATGGGTTTGGAGGTATTCCGATGCTCTAAGGCGCTTCTTCCTATGAAACCTTGATCTTTATGGGCCCAGAATCGTCTACCCCCTAGATGTTCTTATGAAAGGGGTAGCCCGGTGGATTTTTCTCTTGGTTTGTGATTGGTTGGGTTATAGGATAATTACAAACTTGTTTGGGCATAAGTTGTGACAAGATCTAACCTGGTTTCACCGAAATGGGGAGTTCTCGACCCTAATAATTAAATTTCCAGAATACCTTCGTTTTTAGGTGACATCGCATGTCTGCGAACGGGTCACGCTTGGGAACCAGGTTTTGGGCATTTCAGCATTCCACCACACTTTAATACACATGCTAGTGTCCATTGCAAGGTTTGGAGGTATTCCGATGTCCCGAAGAGCTTCTTCCTACAAAACCCTGATCCATGGGCCCGGACCGTCTACCCCCTAGATGTTCTTATGAAAGGGGTTTCCCGGTGGATTTTTCTCTTGGTTTGTGCTTGGTTGGGTTATATGATAATTCAGAACCTAGTTTGGGCACAAGTTGTGACATGATCCAACCCGGTTTCACCTAAACGGGTAATTCCCAGCCAATTAAATTCCAGGATCTTCGTTTTTTTATGATAGTGCATGCCTATGAAGCGGGTTACACTTGGGCACCAAGTTTTGGACATTTCAGCATTCCACCACACTTTAATACACATACTAGGTTCCATTGCATGGGTTTGGAGGTATTCTGATGCTCCGAGGCGCTTCTTCCTATGAAACCCTGATCTATATGGGCCCAGAATTGTCTAACCCTAGATGTTCTTATGAAAGGCGTAGACCGGTGGATTTTTCTCTTGGTTTGTGCTTGGTTGGCTTCTAGGATAATTACAAACCATGTTTGGGCATAAGTTGTGACAATATCTAACCTGGTTTCACCGAAATGGGGAGTTCTCGACCACCTAATAATTAAATTTCCAGAACACCTTCGTTTTTAGGTGACATCGCATGTCTGCGAACGGGTCACGCTTGGGAACCAGGTTTTGGACATTTCAGCATTCCAGCACACTTTAATACACATGTTAGGGTCCATTGCAAGGTTTGGAGGTATTTCGATGTCCCGAAGAGCTTCTTCCTACAAAACCCTGATCCGTGGGCCTGGATCATCTACCCCCCTAGATGTTCTTATGAAAGGGGTAGCTCGGTGGATTTTTCTCTTGGTTTGTGCTTGGTTGGGTTATATGATAATTCCAAACCATGTTTGGGCACAAGTTGTGACATGATCCAACCCGGTTTCACCAAAACGGGGAGTTCCCGGCCAATTAAATTCTCGGATCTTCGTTTTTAGGTGATAGTGCATGTCTGCAAAGAGGGTGACACTTGGGCACCATGTTTGGACATTTCAGCATTCCACCACACTTTAATACACATGCTAGGGTCCATTGCATGGGTTTGGAGGTATTCCGACGCTACGAGGCGCTTTTTCCTATGAAACCCCGATCTGTGGGCCCAGAATCGTCTACCCCCTAGATGTTCTGATGAAAGGGGTAGCCTGGTGGATTTTTCTCTTGCTTTGTGCTTGGTGGGTTATAGCATAATTCCAAACCATGTTTGGCCCTAAGTCGTGACAAGATCTAACCCGGTTTCACCGAAATGGGGAGTTCTCGACCCCCTAATAATGAAATTTCCAGAACACCTTCGTTTTTAGGTGACATCGCATGTCTGCGAACGGGTCACACTTGGAACAAGGTTTTGGACATTTCAGCATTCCACCACACTTTCATACGCATTCTAGGGTCCACTGCAAGGTATGGAGGTATTCCGATGTCCCGAAGAGCTTCTTCCTACAAAACCCTGATCCGTGGGCCTGGATCGTGTACCCCCTAGATGTTCTTATGAAAGGGGTAGCCGGTGGATTTCTTCTCTTGGTTTGTGCTTGGTTGGGTTATATGATAATTCCAAACCATGTTTGGGAACTAGTTGTGACATGATCCAACCCGGTTTCACCGAAACGGGGAGTTCCCGCCCAACTAAATTCTAGGGTCTTCGTTTTTGGTTATAGTGCATGCCTACAAAGCGGGTCACACTTGGGCACCATGTTTTGGACATTTCTGCATACCACCACACTATAATACACATGCTAGAGTCCATTGCATGGGTTTGGAGGTATTCCGATGCTCCGAGGCGCTTCTTCCTATGAAACCCGGATCTATATGGGCCTAGAATCGTCTACCCCCTTGATGTTCTTATGAAATTGGTAGCCCGGTGGATTTTCTCTTGGTTTTTGCTTGGTTGGGTTATAGGATAATTCCAAACCATGTTTGGCGTAAGTAGTGACAAGATCTAACCTTGTATCACCGAAATGGGGAGTTCTCGACCCCCTAATATTAAATTTCTAGAACACCTTCGTTTTTAGGTGACATCGCATGTCTGCGAACGGGTCACACTGGAACCATCTTTGGAAATTTCAGCATTCCACCACACTTTAATACACATGCTAGGGTCTATTACAAGGTATGGAGGTATTCGATATCCCGAAGAGATTCTTCCCTACAAAACCATGATCGGTGGGCCTCGATCGTCTACCCCCCTAGATGTTCTTATGAAAGGGGTAGCCGGTGGATTTTCTCTGGTTTGTGCTTCATTCGGTTATATGATAATTCCCAACCATGTTTGGGCACAAGTTGTGACTCATCAACCTGGTTTCACCGAAACGGGAGTTCTAGCCGTTAAATCCAGGATCGTTTTAGGTGATAGTGCATGTCAGCACGAGTGTAGTGTGACTTGGGCACCATGTTTTGACATTTCAAGCATTCCACCAAACTTTAATACACATGCTAGGGTCCATTTCATGGGTTTGGAGGTATTCCGATGCTCCGAAGTGCTTCTTCCTATGAAACCCTGATCTATATGGGCCCAGAATCGTCTACCCCTAGATATTCTTAAAAAGGGGTAGACCGGTGGATTTTTCTCTTGGTTT